>JAULUF010000055.1:43815000-43875000 GCA_031834385.1 Semotilus atromaculatus | reverse complement strand
TCAGTGAGATCTAGGAGACTCTGTTCTGTGGAAGACGCCATCATGGACAACAACACTCGACGTCAGGCACGTCACCTACACGGACGCTACTTCCGTGTTGGGCGGAGTCAATGCGCCGGCGGCCAATCAGTGAACAGCGTTCACTTCCTCATCACGGCTCTGCTCGTCACCATCAGATACAAAATTAATTTAAACAAATAAACTATACTTCAGGTACATTGAAATGAAAACAAAATAAACAGAGTAGATTTATAAGGAAACTCGCGTCTTGTTGTTGTAGAAAATATATTCTACTAAAAATACATAAATATGACATTTTAATGTTTTTTAAAGTCTCTTCTGCTCAGCAGAAATATTATTATAATGTAAATCAGCTGTTTTCTATGTGAACATAAAGTAAAGTGTAATTTATTCATGTGATCAAAGCTGAATTTTCAGCATCATTACTCCAGTCTTCAGTGTCACATGATCCTTCAGAAATCAGGATAATATGAGGATCTGATGCTCAAGAAACATTTATGATTATTATCAATGTTGAAAACAGTTTCTGCTTCAGATTTAAGTGGAAACTGCGATAAGCTACTTTTTCAGGATTCATTGATGAATAAAAAAAATAGTAAAAAAAAACAGCATTCGTTTAAAAATAAATCTTTTTGTAACAATCTTATATGTATATATATATATACACTCACCTAAAGGATTATTAGGAACACCTGTTCAATTTCTCATTAATGCAATTATCTAATCAACCAATCACATGGCAGTTGCTTCAATGCATTTAGGGGTGTGGTCCTGGTCAAGACAATCTCCTGAACTCCAAACTGAATGTCAGAATGGGAATGAAAGGTGATTTAAGCAATTTTGAGCGTGGCATGGTTGTTGGTGCCAGACGGGCCGGTCTGGGTATTTCACAATCTGCTCAGTTACTGGGATTTTCACGCACAACCATTTCTAGGGTTTACAAAGAATGGTGTGAAAAGGGAAACACATCCAGTATGCGGCAGTCCTGTGGGCGAAAATGCCTTGTTGATGCTAGAGGTCAGAGGAGAATGGGCCGACTGATTCAAGCTGATAGAAGAGCAACTTTGACTGAAATAACCACTCGTTACAACCGAGGTATGCAGCAAAGCATTTGTGAAGCCACAACACACACAACCTTGAGGCGGATGGGCTACAACAGCATAAGACCCCACCGGGTACCACTCATCTCCACTACAAATAGGAAAAAGAGGCTACAATTGGCAAGAGCTCACCAAAATTGGACAGTTGAAGACTGGAAAAATGTTGCCTGGTCTGATGAGTCTCGATTTCTGTTGAGACATTCAGATGGTAGAGTCAGAATTTGGCGTAAACAGAATGAGAACATGGATCCATCATGCCTTGGTACCACTGTGCAGGCTGGTGGTGGTGGTGTAATGGTGAGGAGGATGTTTTCTTGGCACACTTTAGGCCCCTTAGTGCCAATTGGGCATCGTTTAAATGCCACGGCCTACCTGAGCATTGTTTCTGACCATGTCCATCCCTTTATGGCCACCATGTACCCATCCTCTGATGGCTACTTCCAGCAGGATAATGCACCATGTCACAAAGCTTGAATCATTTCAAATTGGTTTCTTGAACATGACAATGAGTTCACTGTACTAAAATGGCCCCCACAGTCACCAGATCTCAACCCAATAGAGCATCTTTGGGATGTGGTGGAACGGGAGCTTCGTGCCCTGGATGTGCATCCCACAAATCTCCATCAACTGCAAGAAGCTATCCTATCAATATGGGCCAACATTTCTAAAGAATGCTTTCAGCACCTTGTTGAATCAATGCCACGTAGAATTAAGGCAGTTCTGAAGGCGAAAGGGGGTCAAACACAGTATTAGTGTGGTGTTCCTAATAATCCTTTAGGTGAGCGTATATACATACATATACAAGATATTAATGATTGGAGAATATAAAGCTTAACTTTAAAAGCTTTAAACTGTAACATGTTTCATTTTAATCTTCTTCAGTATTTTAATCTTCCATTGTACACGACAAATATCTGAATATTCTGGAGAGTACTCATATTTAATATTTAGAGACATACACGCTGATAATGGGACAAACTATTTTATTATTCCGGGGCAGGACATATTTCAACAAAAAAAAAATTTAACTCAGGAAAAAAAATCATTTGAAATACAAAATATAATTGTAACACTGTACATTGAACAAGATTTTAGAAGCATTTCCAGAAAAGTAAATGACCTCATGCATGAGATCTGCAGAACACACTCCTGCAGAACACACTCTTACAGAACACTGATTTACAGTTCGACTGATCGTTAACAAGCTTCCCTTTATCAACAACCCTCCGTTAAATAATCACTCGACCATAAAGGATATATCATACTTTCATCTTGCACATGATAAGCAGAAGCGGGACCAAAAAAATTACATTAATCAAATGAAACGTCACAGTTTTCTTGCAGAGTTACGGTCAGACACAGAAAAGTGCAGTATAATATATGACAGTATGAACAGCACAGTAAGTGTCCGCGACTGCATACATGTACATCACGCATTATTTAATAAGACTGGTAATGTTAAAGGGGCTGTATGGAAGAACTGGTCATGTATTAATCACTTTTGTATTGCCAATGTGTGAATTAGCTTGTTTCCACAACAGAATATAATAATAAAAAAGGTAATTGTGACTTTATAAAGAAGAAATAAAGTCATAATTATGTTTTAAGATCTTTTAACAGCTTGTGAGGAAACCAGATATCTCTGAGAACCTTTTCATAACAAGGGTTTCTCAATCCTACATACAGACCCTTTAAGACAGTTTAGTTCAAAAGTGTATTTTAAAAAAAAGGCAAAATAACCTTATTTCCAGGATCAAAACATTAATTTTTATGTAAACCGTGTGTGTGTCTATAGTTGAGGAGGTTTAAGCACTGAAGATGGAACGAAACATTTGCTCTATTTTTCTTTTGTGTACTTCTATATCTTCATTCAAATCATTGTTTTTCTAATATTGAGGATCAGGAGAGTAAATGTAAGCGCTGATTCCAGTTCATGAATAATGTAATATACGGATCATCATTCTAAAACCCTACAGAACGAGTAAATAAAGTGACTGGAGGTGCAGGAGACAGAAGAGTCATATAATTCTGCTCGGATGTCAACTATAACCATTCAAGGTGCTTCATTATGGAATGTAGGGCAAGCGAATATTATTAGGTGAACCCGGGAATAGTATAGTGAACTATTTTCTTTTCTTGTGCAGTTCTGCAGGTTTGGAGAGCCAGTCTCACTCCTGTGTTAACATCCGTCTCATGTGTCAGAAACACGTCACAGCTCAAGACAATAACTCGTATGTATCATCAAACTCGCTCAGATGATTGATTTTATGAAGAATTGCAAACATTTTTTGTATAGCAAGTTCTCTGAAATGTTTAAATATGCAAATGAGCCATTATCTGATTAAAAATGCACTCATTTGCATACATTTCCAGAGCAGAAATCACTGGGAAAAAGCCAGATTCATAATTCCTGTTTGCTTTTGTCTCCATAATAAAGTTGTTTTTATGGATTTCTCTTTTTATCACTGCATTTTTTATCTTAAATAAAAATAAAAGAAATCAGGTGAATTATACCTGACCACCTTCAGACAATTATAGATATGAATAAAACTGTACAGGTTGGTGTGTGTAAAGAGATTTCTGACTCAAATATGAGTTGAGATTGAAACTGACAGACGCAAATAGAAAAAGTGCAATAAAATAAACACTTTAAAGTGCATTTTGAATGTTTTCTTTCCACTAATCTGAAACAAAAAATCCAAATAGCCAAAAAGTCTTGAAATAAAAAATAAAAAACATAAATATTTTGGCCTTAAAGGGACAGTTCACCCAGAAATACGAGTGCTCTCATCATGTCCTCGCCCTCATGTCGTCCCGAACCCGTGAGACTTTCCTTCATCTCCAGAACACAAATGAAGATGTTTTAAAGAAATATGAGAGATTTCTGTCCCTCCAGTTTGTTTCATACATTTATAAAGAGATGGTAAAATAACTCCATATGAATCGAGCGGTTTAATTTAATTTATCTTAGCATCTCTTTATGAATGTTCTGTGATTTCTCAGATTTCATTAAAAATATCCTCGTTCGTTTTTCTCGGATGAAGGAAAGTCTTACAGGTTTGGAACGACGTCACAACAGAATTATCATTTTCAGGAGAACTGTCCTTTTAAATCTGCACTTCATACAGGGTTACGGTTTTCCTGTGGAATTATCAATTATGCTACTTATTGTAAACTCACAATTTATTTGACATATTGCATAAATTGTAATTGAATTGTGTGTTTTGAACATTTTAAAGTCCCTGTAAAAGCCAATTGTAAAAAAAAATTCTAAACACATTATAAATGTTAGAAATATATTGCTATATTGTGCTGTATTGATATATTGTGAAGTAATGAATTGAGGAGTTAGACCGTTAAACAGTTTTTCATCATTGCTGTGTTGAGGATTTCTTGGGCGGGGCTAAAACGCTGGCCCCGCCCCTACTGTCGATGACCCACTGGAGACACTGAGGCTGGCCCCGCCCCTACTGTCGATGACCCACTGGAGCCACTGAGGCTGGCCCCGCCCCTACTGTCGATGACCCACTGGAGCCACTGAGGCTGGCCCCGCCCCTACTGTCGATGACCCACTGGAGCCACTGAGGCTGGCCCCGCCCCTACTGTCGATGACCCACTGGAGCCACTGAGGCTGGCCCCGCCCCTACTGTCGATGACCCACTGGAGCCACTGAGGCTGGCCCCGCCCCTACTGTCGATGACCCACTGGAGCCACTGAGGCTGGCCCCGCCCCTACTGTCGATGACCCACTGGAGCCACTGAGGCTGGCCCCGCCCCTACTGTCGATGACGCACTGGAGCCACTGAGGCTGGCCCCGCCCCTACTGTCGATGACCCACTGGAGCCACTGAGGCTGGCCCCGCCCCTACTGTCGATGACGCACTGGAGCCACTGAGGCTGGCCCCGCCCCTACTGTCGATGACCCACTGGAGCCACTGAGGCTGGCCCCGCCCCTACTGTCGATGACCCACTGGAGCCACTGAGGCTGGCCCCGCCCCTACTGTCGATGACCCACTGGAGCCACTGAGGCTGGCCCCGCCCCTACTGTCGATGACGCACTGGAGCCACTGAGGCTGGCCCCGCCCCTACTGTCGATGACCCACTGAGGCTGGCCCCGCCCCTACTGTCGATGACCCACTGAGGCTGGCCCCGCCCCTACTGTCGATGACGCACTGGAGCCACTGAGGCTGGCCCCGCCCCTACTGTCGATGACCCACTGAGGCTGGCCCCGCCCCTACTGTCGATGACGCACTGGAGCCACTGAGGCTGGCCCCGCCCCTACTGTCGATGACCCACTGAGGCTGGCCCCGCCCCTACTGTCGATGACGCTCTGGAGCCACTGAGGCTGGCCCCGCCCCTACTGTCGATGACCCACTGGAGCCACTGAGGCTGGCCCCGCCCCTACTGTCGATGACCCACTGGAGCCACTGAGGCTGGCCCCGCCCCTACTGTCGATGACCCACTGGAGCCACTGAGGCTGGCCCCGCCCCTACTGTCGATGACGCTCTGGAGCCACTGAGGCTGGCCCCGCCCCTACTGTCGATGACCCACTGGAGCCACTGAGGCTGGCCCCGCCCCTACTGTCGATGACGCTCTGGAGCCACTGAGGCTGGCCCCGCCCCTACTGTCGATGACCCACTGGAGCCACTGAGGCTGGCCCCGCCCCTACTGTCGATGACCCACTGGAGCCACTGAGGCTGGCCCCGCCCCTACTGTCGATGACGCTCTGGAGCCACTGGACTTTACAGGGACTTTAAATTGTGTATAAAGCCTAACAGTAATTGTAGAGTATGTAGTTTAGGAATGGCAGTGGTATATGTTGAGTTTTGATATTGAAGGGCTTGTTTTGGGCTGTTTTTGATTGGCGTTTGCACTGATTCTGGTACATTTACGTGTTTTAGCCTGTATTTAGATTGGCGTTTGCACTGATTCTGGTGCATTGACGTGTTTTAGCCTGTATTTAGATTGGTGTTTGCACTGATTCTGGTGCATTGACGTGTTTTAGCCTGTATTTAGATTGGCGTTTGCACTGATTCTGGTGCATTGACGTGTTTTAGCCTGTATTTAGATTGGCGTTTACACTGAATCTGGGACATTGACGTGTTTTAGCCTGTATTTTGATTGGCGTTTGCACTGATTCTGGTGCATTTACGTGTTTTAGCCTGTATTTTGATTGGCGTTTACACTGATTATGGTACATTTACGTGTTTTAGCCTGTATTTAGATTGGCGTTTGCACTGAATCTGGGACATTGACGTGTTTTAGCCTGTATTTTGATTGGCGTTTGCACTGATTCTGGTACATTTACGTGTTTTAGCCTGTATTTAGATTGGCGTTTGCACTGATTCTGGTACATTTACGTGTTTTAGCCTGTATTTTGATTGGCGTTTGCACTGATTCTGGTACATTTACGTGTTTTGGCCTGTATTTTGATTGGCGTTTGCACTGATTCTGGTACATTTACGTGTTTTAGCCTGTATTTAGATTGGCGTTTGCACTGATTCTGGTACATTTACGTGTTTTAGCCTGTATTTTGATTGGCGTTTGCACTGATTCTGGTACATTTACGTGTTTTAGCCTGTATTTTGATTGGCGTTTGCACTGATTCTGGTACATTTACGTGTTTTAGCCTGTATTTTGATTGGCGTTTGCACTGATTCTGGTACATTTACGTGTTTTGGCCTGTATTTTGATTGGCGTTTGCACTGATTATGGTACATTTACATGTTTTAGCCTGTATTTAGATTGGCGTTTGCACTGAATCTGGGACATTGACGTGTTTTAGCCTGTATTTTGATTGGCGTTTGCACTGATTCTGGTACATTTACGTGTTTTAGCCTGTATTTTGATTGGCGTTTGCACTGATTATGGTACATTTACGTGTTTTAGCCTGTATTTTGATTGGCGTTTGCACTGATTCTGGTACATTTACGTGTTTTGGCCTGTATTTTGATTGGCGTTTGCACTGATTCTGGTACATTTACGTGTTTTAGCCTGTATTTTGATTGGCGTTTACACTGATTATGGTACATTTACGTGTTTTAGCCTGTATTTTGATTGGCGTTTGCACTGAATCTGGGACATTGACGTGTTTTAGCCTGTATTTTGATTGGCGTTTGCACTGATTCTGGTACATTTACGTGTTTTAGCCTGTATTTAGATTGGCGTTTGCACTGATTCTGGGACATTTACGTGTTTTAGCCTGTATTTTGATTGGCGTTTGCACTGATTATGGTACATTTACGTGTTTTAGCCTGTATTTTGATTGGCGTTTGCACTGATTCTGGGACATTTACGTGTTTTAGCCTGTATTTAGATTGGCGTTTGCACTGATTCTGGGACATTTACGTGTTTTAGCCTGTATTTTGATTGGCGTTTGCACTGATTATGGTACATTTACGTGTTTTAGCCTGTATTTTGATTGGCGTTTGCACTGATTCTGGGACATTTACGTGTTTTGGCCTGTATTTTGATTGGCGTTTGCACTGATTATGGTACATTTACGTGTTTTAGCCTGTATTTTGATTGGCGTTTGCACTGATTCTGGTGCATTGACGTGTTTTAGCCTGTATTTAGATTGGCGTTTGCACTGATTCTGGGACATTTACGTGTTTTAGCCTGTATTTTGATTGGCGTTTGCACTGGTTCTGGTGCATTGACGTGTTTTAGCCTGTATTTTGATTGGCGTTTACTAGGGCTGGGTATTGACACAAATTTCACAATTCGATTCGATTTCGATTCACAAGCTTGCAATTCGATTACGATTCGATTCGATTCAATATTGATTATTTTGGATATCAGTTACAATAAATGGCAAATTTTCTCAAGGAAATCAAATCTCTTAACTAATTCTGTAAACTATGGGAGTCTAGTTGTAGCCTACTAGGCTTCATTAGCCTAATATGAAGGTAATAATTAACTGTTTTGTAGCTATACAAACACTACTTCACAGTTCGGTCTTTGTAATATGTTTTAGCAATACATTTCTAACATTTATAATGTGTTTAGAATTTTTTTTTTTTATTGCCTTTACAGGGACTTTAAATTACACTTTTATTTATTTTTATAATAAGATTATATGAAATATAAACATTTAAATGGTGGCTGTCATAAACTTGCCAGATTTATTCAAATATGCATTAAATATTGAATAACATTAAGATTATAATGCATATGTAATATGGTGCATATATTTAGCAAAACACTCCTCTCTAGAGTACATTTTTCTGGCTGACTAACGAGTTAATGGTCACATGTTGTTTTTCAGAGGTAAATATGACGATACATGACATTGATTATAAGCTGTTTAACTGACGTCTTTCCACGGTTGAAACACTGATTGAGCGAATCAATGTGACATGATACGGATTTCGATAAGTTGTACTCCATCTTTTAATACACTTTCAGATGCTCATTCATGTTTATTTCGCGCTGTAACTGGTATTATTAAGGCGGAAGAGATCAAAGCGCCCCGCGCTGCTGCTTCTCTTGAGCTGCGCCAGAGCGATCTCGCCACAGCAGCAAAACGGTATTTATGTTTTTGAATTTCGAAAGAAAATGGACGTAATATTCCAAAATGGAAGTTTCATATCAATAGTGACAAAGGACAAAGATTATTGCGATGTTTTGGATGCGTGCTACAATGTTCCATTCATTCAAATGAAACAGGATGACTAATCGATTCTTGAGATTTAAGAATCGATATCGGTTCGTAAAAATGAAAATCGATTAATATTGAGAAATCGATATTTATTACCCAGCCCTAGCGTTTACACTGATTATGGTACATTTACGTGTTTTAGGCTGTATTTAGATTGGCGTTTGCACTGATTATGGTACATTTACGTGTTTTAGCCTGTATTTAGATTGGCGTTTGCACTGATTCTGGGACATTGACGTGTTTTAGCCTGTATTTAGATTGGCGTTTGCACTGATTATGGGACATTTACTTGTTTTAGTCTGTATTTAGATTGGCGTTTACACTGATTATGGTACATTTACGTGTTTTAGGCTGTATTTAGATTGGCGTTTGCACTGATTATGGTACATTTACGTGTTTTAGCCTGTATTTAGATTGGCGTTTGCACTGATTCTGGTGCATTGACGTGTTTTAGCCTGTATTTAGATTGGCGTTTGCACTGATTATGGGACATTTACTTGTTTTAGTCTGTATTTAGATTGGCGTTTGCACTGATTCTGGTACATTGACGTGTTTTAGCCTGTATTTAGATTGGCGTTTGCACTGATTCTGGGACATTTACTTGTTTTAGTCTGTATTTTGATTGGCGTTTGCACTGATTATTGTACATTTACGTGTTTTAGCCTGTATTTAGATTGGCGTTTGCACTGATTCTGGGACATTGACGTGTTTTAGCCTGTATTTAGATTGGCGTTTGCACTGATTATTGTACATTTACGTGTTTTAGCCTGTATTTAGATTGGCGTTTGCACTGATTCTGGGACATTTACGTGTTTTAGCCTGTATTTTGATTGGCGTTTGCACTGATTATTGTACATTTACGTGTTTTAGCCTGTATTTAGATTGGCGTTTGCACTGATTCTGGGACATTGACGTGTTTTAGCCTGTATTTAGATTGGCGTTTGCACTGATTATGGTACATTTACGTGTTTTAGCCTGTATTTTGATTGGCGTTTGCACTGATTCTGGTACATTTACGTGTTTTAGCCTGTATTTAGATTGGCGTTTGCACTGATTCTGGTGCATTGACGTGTTTTAGCCTGTATTTAGATTGGCGTTTGCACTGATTCTGGTGCATTGACGTGTTTTAGCCTGTATTTTGATTGGCGTTTGCACTGATTATGGTACATTGACGTGTTTTAGCCTGTATTTTGATTGGCGTTTGCACTGATTCTGGTACATTGACGTGTTTTAGCCTGTATTTTGATTGGCGTTTGCACTGATTCTGGTACATTTACGTGTTTTAGCCTGTATTTTGATTGGCGTTTGCACTGAATCTGGGACATTGAAGTGTTTTAGCCTGTATTTTGATTGGCGTTTGCACTGATTCTGGTGCATTGACGTGTTTTAGCCTGTATTTTGATTGGCGTTTGCACTGATTCTGGTACATTTACGTGTTTTAGCCTGTATTTTGATTGGCGTTTGCACTGATTCTGGTACATTGACGTGTTTTAGCCTGTATTTTGATTGGCGTTTGCACTGATTCTGGTACATTTACGTGTTTTAGCCTGTATTTTGATTGGCGTTTGCACTGAATCTGGGACATTGACGTGTTTTAGCCTGTATTTTGATTGGCGTTTGCACTGATTCTGGTGCATTGACGTGTTTTAGCCTGTATTTAGATTGGCGTTTGCACTGATTCTGGTGCATTGACGTGTTTTAGCCTGTATTTAGATTGGCGTTTGCACTGATTCTGGTGCATTGACGTGTTTTAGCCTGTATTTTGATTGGCGTTTACACTGATTCTGGTACATTTACGTGTTTTAGCCTGTATTTTGATTGGCGTTTGCACTGATTCTGGTGCATTGACGTGTTTTAGCCTGTATTTTGATTGGCGTTTGCACTGATTCTGGTGCATTGACGTGTTTTAGCCTGTATTTAGATTGGCGTTTGCACTGATTCTGGTGCATTGACGTGTTTTAGCCTGTATTTTGATTGGCGTTTACACTGATTCTGGTGCATTGACGTGTTTTAGCCTGTATTTTGATTGGCGTTTGCACTGATTCTGGTGCATTTACGTGTTTTAGCCTGTATTTTGATTGGCGTTTGCACTGATTCTGGTGCATTTACGTGTTTTAGCCTGTATTTTGATTGGCGTTTACACTGATTATGGTACATTTACGTGTTTTAGCCTGTATTTTGATTGGCGTTTGCACTGATTCTGGTGCATTGACGTGTTTTAGCCTGTATTTAGATTGGCGTTTGCACTGATTCTGGTGCATTGACGTGTTTTAGCCTGTATTTAGATTGGCGTTTGCACTGATTCTGGTGCATTGACGTGTTTTAGCCTGTATTTTGATTGGCGTTTACACTGATTATGGTACATTTACGTGTTTTAGCCTGTATTTTGATTGGCGTTTGCACTGATTCTGGTGCATTTACGTGTTTTAGCCTGTATTTAGATTGGCGTTTACACTGATTCTGGTGCATTGACGTGTTTTAGCCTGTATTTTGATTGGCGTTTACACTGATTATGGTACATTTACGTGTTTTAGCCTGTATTTTGATTGGCGTTTGCACTGATTATGGTACATTTACGTGTTTTAGCCTGTATTTTGATTGCCGTTTGCACTGATTCTGGTGCATTGACGTGTTTTAGCCTGTATTTAGATTGGCGTTTGCACTGATTCTGGTGCATTGACGTGTTTTAGCCTGTATTTAGATTGGCGTTTGCACTGATTCTGGTGCATTGACGTGTTTTAGCCTGTATTTAGATTGGCGTTTGCACTGATTCTGGTGCATTGACGTGTTTTAGCCTGTATTTAGATTGGCGTTTGCACTGATTCTGGTGCATTGACGTGTTTTAGCCTGTATTTTGATTGGCGTTTACACTGATTATGGTACATTTACGTGTTTTAGCCTGTATTTTGATTGGCGTTTGCACTGATTCTGGTGCATTTACGTGTTTTAGCCTGTATTTAGATTGGCGTTTACACTGATTATGGTACATTTACGTGTTTTAGCCTGTATTTTGATTGGCGTTTGCACTGATTATGGTACATTTACGTGTTTTAGCCTGTATTTTGATTGGCGTTTGCACTGATTATGGTACATTTACGTGTTTTAGCCTGTATTTTGATTGCCGTTTGCACTGATTCTGGTGCATTGACGTGTTTTAGCCTGTATTTAGATTGGCGTTTGCACTGATTCTGGTGCATTGACGTGTTTTAGCCTGTATTTAGATTGGCGTTTGCACTGATTCTGGTGCATTGACGTGTTTTAGCCTGTATTTAGATTGGCGTTTGCACTGATTCTGGTGCATTGACGTGTTTTAGCCTGTATTTAGATTGGCGTTTGCACTGATTCTGGTGCATTGACGTGTTTTAGCCTGTATTTTGATTGGCGTTTACACTGATTATGGTACATTTACGTGTTTTAGCCTGTATTTTGATTGCCGTTTGCACTGATTCTGGTGCATTGACGTGTTTTAGCCTGTATTTAGATTGGCGTTTGCACTGATTCTGGTGCATTGACGTGTTTTAGCCTGTATTTAGATTGGCGTTTGCACTGATTCTGGTGCATTGACGTGTTTTAGCCTGTATTTTGATTGGCGTTTACACTGATTATGGTACATTTACGTGTTTTAGCCTGTATTTTGATTGGCGTTTGCACTGATTCTGGTGCATTTACGTGTTTTAGCCTGTATTTAGATTGGCGTTTACACTGATTCTGGTGCATTGACGTGTTTTAGCCTGTATTTTGATTGGCGTTTACACTGATTATGGTACATTTACGTGTTTTAGCCTGTATTTTGATTGGCGTTTGCACTGATTATTGTACATTGACGTGTTTTAGCCTGTATTTTGATTGGCGTTTGCACTGATTATGGTACATTTACGTGTTTTAGCCTGTATTTTGATTGGCGTTTGCACTGATTATGGTACATTGACGAGTTTTAGCCTGTATTTTGATTGGCGTTTGCACTGATTATTGTACATTTACGTGTTTTAGCCTGTATTTAGATTGGCGTTTGCACTGATTCTGGGACATTGACGTGTTTTTGACTGGTACTTTGACGTCATCTGAAACGCATGTTAACAGCAGGCGCGCGACGGAGGCTCGTGACGTGGGTTCAGTCGTGCGGGTCGCCGGTCTCCAAGTGATCGGGAATGGGCAGCCCGGTCAGGACGGTCAAGCACTTGTTCCACACACTGAACACGGGGCAGATGGGCTGAGAGAAGGAGATGTCGAAGGTGTGGAGGTGTTGTGTTCCTGCGGCGTCGTAGAACGCCAGCGAGCCGGAGTCGTAGTCCAGCAGAACGCCCAGGCGCCGCATGTGAGGAGACGGCTCGATGGGGAACTCTTTACTGTTGTGACGCACGGCCCACGAGGTGTTGCAGCGGCTCAAGACCCACGACGTCGAGTCCTTGCCCACCCAGCCGTGTTTGGGAGCTGATTTATATGCGATGCCAATCGCAAACCTGTGAGGAATTCCAGAGCGTCAATACAAAGCTATCAGAACAGCTGTAACATTTGCAGGTCGAATCTATTAGGAGATTATGAAAGACATCAGTTATGCTCATCAAGGCTGATACAGAACAGTGAAATATTATTACAATATAGCTAGTGTTGCGCAACGATTAATCGTGAATAATTGCATGAAAAATAAAAGTTTGTTTACGTAATATATGTGTGTGAACTATGTATAATCATTTTGTATATATAAATACACACACATGCATCTATATATTGACCCCCTTAGGAATGAATGGAATGCTTCAGTACACATAGGGAAACCTAAAAATGGTCAAAATGAAAACTAAAAAAGCAAAAAATTATTTGTATCTGAACGCACACATAAGGAACTGACTTTAGGACCCAGAGGAACAGCTCATTTGATCCATATAGAGATATAAGCAAGAGTCATGAAATATCATGTTATATTATTTTATTTTATTTCCACATGAGGTCTGCAGAGACTCCCAATGTAAGATATTTAGAGCTGAATTATGCTTAAATTGCTATTTCTTTATTATGTATTGATCAAATCTAGTAATTTAAAAGTAAATAAAATAAAATGAAAATAGCATAAAAAATGTGAAAAAGTATCAAAATTATTATCATATAAAAAATGCTTTCTGAAAAAAAAAAAAAAAAGAAAAGAAAAAAAAAAGTGTAATTTTAGGGCTAGGGTTAGGCTACGGGTCATTTTGACCCGCGAAGAAAGGATGAGGGTAAAGTGTAAAACGTGAACGGCGAGGTGTGTGTGTGTGTGTGTTACCATGTGCTCCCCCCGATGAGAACCTCCCAGTAGTGGCGTCCGCTGTCGATGAACACGTTCCCGGTGACGCCGTAGTTCCCGGAGCCGAAGCGGTCCTGAGCGTGGCTCTTCATGGACGAGGCCTCGTCGCGCTCCACCGTCAGGCTGTCGTGAGAAACCTTCAGCTTACGGTGCGCCGACTTCGGGTCGAGCTTGAACGGCTGGCCTGAGATTCAACAACAACGTCAAGTCTCCATCTATACAGCGCTTTAACACTATAGAGAGTTTCACAGCAGTGTTACAGTGATAACAGGAGATTACAGTAACACAGATTGTTTGGCTTTACAGCAGATCTAGAATAAAGTTATAGTCCAGATAAAGTTAGTTTTGATTGATTCGTAAAGATCATTATTTATTATCTTAGCGCCGCTAACACACACCGCTCTACTGAAGACAGAAACTTGAATGTGTTCCAGCCGTTTATTTGCACGACAGCAGTGTTTAGTGGCTCGAGAACACAAACTTTTTTGAAAAACGTGTAAACTTCAAAAGCGTCAGTGATCTGATGCCGATGACAGTAACACTTTACAATAAGGCTCATTAGTTAACATGAGTTAATGTGGCAACTAATATGAACTAACAATGATCAATACATTTGTTACAGTATTTATTAATCTTTTTTAACATTAGTTAATAAAGATACAGCTGTTCATGTTAGTTCAAGTGGATTAATTAATGTTACCAAATACAACCTTTGATTTTAATAACGTATTAGTAAATGTTGAAATTAATATTAACTCAGATTAATAAATGCTGAACAAGAATTGTTCATTCTTAGTTCATTTTAACCAAAGTAGTCAACTAATATTATTACACGGCTCTGTGGAATACATGATTCTGATTGGTCAATCACGCGGTATATTATTCCCAGATAACAACAGAAAAACCTCTTCAGTTGTGTGTGTGTGTGTGTGTGTGTGTGTGTGTGCATGTGCGTGTGTGTTATCTCAGAATAAACCCCTTCAGGTGTGTGTGTGTGTGTGTGTGTGTGTGTGTGTGTGTGTGTGCGCATGTGCGTGTGTGTTATCTCAGAATAAACCCCTTCAGGTGTGTGTGTGTGTGTGCTCTTGTTTATGTGATTTATAAGGACTAGGGATGTGGTAAGATTCATAGATTCGCATCGGTGCATCGGTATAAAAGCTAACGATGCGATGCATCGATTTAAATAAGTGTGCATCGGATACAAGTTGGCATTTGTATCGCGATGCATCGGTTCTAACATATCTGCATCGGTAAAAAAATATTTATTCATATATAATTATTAGTAGATGCGTTATACTTTTACTATTTAGAAAGTGACCAATCATTTGTGACCATTATGTAACTGCTGCGTTCACACCGGACACAGATGGAGCGTCTGTAGCGGGAGATTTCCATGTTAAGTCAATGTAAAGACGCGTTGACAGATCTGGAGCTCCTGCGATTTCGCCTCATTCGCGCGTCCAGTTCGACTAGATTGATTTCTTCTTTCTAAACTGTTGCTCGAGCGCGTTCTCTCATCACCACTGCTGACGCTGCTGTACGTGAATATGACATTAGGAACATTTCTTTATTGTTTATCCCTGAGCATCCTTAGATTGTTTCACTGTTAAATGTGTGAGCTGTTAAAAAATGTAACTGGAGACAGGACAGGAAAAGTATGTCTGTTTTTATTTAGCCTAATCTTGTGTTTGTGAAAGAGCCATGCGTTAAAAGTCAGATATATGGCACTTAAGCTACTTTATGATTTGTTGTATGTCTGAACAGAAGAAATAAAAGTTAACTATCTATACAATATTGAATTGCATGGCATCATATTTTTCTCCATTGGATCGTATTACATTGAATCGCATCGCGTTGAATCGAATCGAAATCGGATCGCACCGAATCGTTAAAGTAGTGAATCGTATCGCATCGCATCGGTAGATGCTTATATGTATCTTTAATGTATCGAATCGTTGGCTGTGCATCGAGATGCGTATCGCATCGGTCTCAGCTATGGAGATGCACATCCCTAATAAGGACACAAATGTGTATAATGACATGCATATTACACTGGTATTACAACTTACACTTGGTTTATGAGGACATTTCATGAGTCCTCATATTTCAAATAGCTTAAAAAACAATGTTTTATTAAAAATGTAAAAAATGCAGAATGTCTCCTGTGATGGGTAGGTTTAGGGATAGGGGCAGTGTGTGTATGTGTGTATGTGTGTGTATGTGTGTATGTGATGGGTAGGTATAGGGATAGGGGCAGTGTGTATGTGTGTGTATGTGATGGGTAGGTATAGGGATAGGGGCAGTGTGTGTGTGTGTGTGTGTGTGTGTGTGTGTGTGTGTGTGTGTGTGTGTGTGTGCTCGTGTTTATATTACATTGTGGGGACCAAATGTCCCCACAAGTATAGTAAAACCTGAAATCACCTACATTGTGGGGACCAGTCAGCGGTCCCCATGAGGAGAACAGCGTATAAATCACACTAAGTAATGTTTTTTGAAAATGTAAAAATGCAGAATGTCTCCTGTGATGGGTAGGTTTAGGGACAGGGGCAGTGTAAGGGGACAGAATATACATTTTGTACAGTATAAAAACCATTACGCCTATGGAGAGTCCCCACAAAGATAGCGAACCAGACATGTGTGTGTGTGTGTGTGTGTGTGTGTGTTCAGGGTATCTTCAGGCTGATGTAGACCTGATCCTGATCACCCTGTCGGGTTTATTCTGAGATAATAAACGGCTGGATGTTCATTAACCCTTACTTCTAGATTCATCTTATAGTAAAGTGTTAGCAGGATCTCATCGTAAGGTCTGCGGACTCACTGTTGGTCTTGAGCTTCCCCGGCGCGCTGCTGCGGCTCCCAGCCTGGTTCATGGCCTTCACGATGAAGATGTAGCGGGTCCCGCTCTGCAGCCCGTGGACCGTGTAGTGGTTCTGCTTAATGTTGGGCGCGATCATCCAGCTGTCCAGCGAGTTACACAGACCTGAGGAACACGGGCAACACTAACTGTAGTGAGTGTGTAATGTTCATGTTTGATCATAAACAACATCTGCAAAGTTACGACCCTCAAAGTTCAAAGCAAAGGGAGATATTTTCTTTTACAGAAATCACTTTTTAAGGACTACGACGTACGGCTGGTAGGAACTACACGAGCTTCTTCACGGGTTAGTGACATCACTAACCCTCAAATTTACATAACTTGCCCCCTGAACACGATTTATAGTTTTATCAAGACAGAATATGCTAATCAATGACTGAAGATAAATACACATAAGCAACATAAATTCATCAACTAAGCGTTCAGGAATGTCCTGTTGCTTCTACATGTTGTCACTTCTTGAGTCTCTCCATTCTGACTCCGGTTTGAACATAAAAGGCTAAAAGTTTTTGATATTTTCTGTTTGTGTGTGTGTGTGTGTGTGTGTCTGTGTGCGTGTGTGTGTGTGTGTGTGTGTGCAGCATGTCGGGAGTGTGTGTGTGCAGTGTGTCTGGAGTGTGTGTGTGTGCAGCGTGTCTGGAGTGTGTGTGTGTGTGTGTGTGTGTGTGCAGCATGTCTGGAGTGTGTGTGTGTGTGTGTGTGTGTGCAGCGTGTCTGGAGTGTGTGTGTGTGTACGCAGCGTGTCTGGAGTGTGTGTGTGTGCAGCGTGTCTGGAGTGTGTGTGTGTGCAGCGTGTCTGGAGTGTGTGTGTGTGCAGCGTGTCTGGAGTGTGTGTGTACGCAGCGTGTCTGGAGTGTGTGTGTGTGCAGCGTGTCTGGAGTGTGTGTGTGTGCAGCGTGTCTGGAGTGTGTGTGTGTGTGTGCAGCATGTCTGGAGTGTGTGTGTGTGTGTGTGTGTGTGTAGCGTGTCTGGAGTGTGTGTGTGTGTGCGCAGCGTGTCTGCAGTGTGTGTGCAGCGTGTCTGGAGTGTGTGTGTGTGTGTGTGTGCGTGCGCAGCGTGTCTGGAGTGTGTGTGTGTGTGTGTGTGCGTGCGCAGCGTGTCTGGAGTGTGTGTGTGTGTGAAGCTGAGATGTTGTTGTGTGTCGGAGGAACAGATGCACGAGAGACTTAAGTGTCACACTCGTCCGCACACATGGGGATTGAGTGAGAAAAAGAATACAAGTAAACATTCAACTCTAAGAAAATAAAAGAAAGTGTACAAAAGACGGTTATCTCTTCGCCTCACCAGTCACATCTATTACTCTCTCTCTCTCTCTCTACTCACACTGAATACACACTCGATTTACCGTAATGCAGAGCGTCACCCGTTACAGCTCTGTGTTACCCCAGCGCTTCTCTGATGATGATCCCGGGCTTCAGCTCTGTGTTACCCCAGCGCTTCTCTGATGATGATCCTGGGCTTCAGCTCTGTGTTACCCCAGCGCTTCTCTGATGATGATCCCGGGCTTCAGCTCTGTGTTACCCCAGCGCTTCTCTGATGATGATCCTGGGCTTCAGCTCTGTGTTACCCCAGCGCTTCTCTGATGATGATCCCGGGCTTCAGCTCTGTGTTACCCCAGCGCTTCTCTGATGATGATCCCGGGCTTCAGCTCTGTGTTACCCCAGCGCTTCTCTGATGATGATCCTGGGCTTCAGCTCTGTGTTACCCCAGCGCTTCTCTGATGATGATCTCGGGCTTCAGCTCTGTGTTACCCCAGCGCTTCTCTGATGATGATCCTGGGCTTCAGCTCTGTGTTACCCCAGCGCTTCTCTGATGATGATCTCGGGCTTCAGCTCTGTGTTACCCCAGCGCTTCTCTGATGATGATCCCGGGCTTCAGCTCTGTGTTACCCCAGCGCTTCTCTGATGATGATCCTGGGCTTCAGCTCTGTGTTACCCCAGCGCTTCTCTGATGATGATCCTGGGCTTCAGCTCTGTGTTACCCCAGCGCTTCTCTGATGATGATCCTGGGCTTCAGCTCTGTGTTACCCCAGCGCTTCTCTGATGATGATCTCGGGCTTCAGCTCTGTGTTACCCCAGCGCTTCTCTGATGATGATCCCGGGCTTCAGCTCTGTGTTACCCCAGCGCTTCTCTGATGATGATCTCGGGCTTCAGCTCTGTGTTACCCCAGCGCTTCTCTGCTGATGATCCTGGGCTTCAGCTCTGTGTTACCCCAGCGCTTCTCTGATGATGATCCTGGGCTTCAGCTCTGTGTTACCCCAGCGCTTCTCTGATGATGATCTCGGGCTTCAGCTCTGTGTTACCCCAGCGCTTCTCTGCTGATGATCCCGGGCTTCAGCTCTGTGTTACCCCAGCGCTTCTCTGATGATGATCCTGGGCTTCAGCTCTGTGTTACCCCAGCGCTTCTCTGATGATGATCCTGGGCTTCAGCTCTGTGTTACCCCAGCGCTTCTCTGATGATGATCCTGGGCTTCAGCTCTGTGTTACCCCAGCGCTTCTCTGATGATGATCTCGGGCTTCAGCTCTGTGTTACCCCAGCGCTTCTCTGATGATGATCTCGGGCTTCAGCTCTGTGTTACCCCAGCGCTTCTCTGATGATGATCCTGGGCTTCAGCTCTGTGTTACCCCAGCGCTGCGCCGCGCTTTAAGCACGCCGTGACCTTATTCACTCAGTAAGCTTTTCTGTCTGCGTCTCTTCAGGCTATTCTACACTCATATACTCAGATAATCTGCTCTACTTCTGTCTAATCCACACATCTACGCCCAGACTGAACTCAAACACACATTTCTGGCTGAATTCGGTTTTGCTTTTGTGTCATAATACCATCGCATCCCCCGCTGTGCTTTATGAAGCGCTGGATTTATTATGAAATCAATTTCTGTTAGTTCAGATAACGCCCTCAGACATGCGGTGTTCTGCGGAGCGGGTTCGGGTTTACTCACTGACGACGTTGGCCTGTCCGGTGGAGATGGTGTACTGGAGCTCGTACGACACCACGCTGAACTCGTCCTCTGAGGTCCAGTGCACGGTGATGGTGTCGTGGGAGGCCGTGCACAGCTCCTCGCGGATGCTGGGAGCACTGGGAGCTGTGGTTACACAAACACAAACACTCAGTCCAGGAGACACTGATAAACATGCTTTTGTCTTGTGTCCAGTCCAAACATCTAAAGATTCTTAAATCAAGATGCATTTACTAAAATAGTAAAATGCCATATGATATTATGTCTTGTTTTCTGGGTTAATAAAAAAAAAAAAGTGATTTGCTTAAAAAAAAGCTGAATGATCTGCCAATGCGGTCAGAAAAATAATATTGTTTCTGTTGGAGTTTTGATTATTTTTCTTACCCCGCTGGCGGATCATTTAGCTTTTTTTTAAGCAAATCACTTTATTTTGATTTATTAACCCAGAAAACAAGACATAATATCATATGGCATTTTACTATTTTAGTAAATGCATCTTGATTTAAGCATTTGTAGATATTTGGACTGGAAACAAGACAAAACCACTGAGTAAGAAAAGCATGTTTTGCAGTGTGACTCAATCTTGTGTCAGGTCACGCATCTCACATGTGTGTCAGTGTTCATGTCGCCGCATGTATTATTCACACTGCATGCTGAAGGCCAGACACACACGCTTGACCGGCTGTACACGCACGAACATGTGCTCTTCTGTTAAACCATCATTACTCAGACACAGGCGGAGACACACCTAATAACAGATGCACAATCTTTTTTACAGTCTTAAGAAAAAAATGCTTTTCTAAAGTTGGGCTATTGTTGTTTACTTACAATATCTGTTCATTTAAAATGTAATTTAATTTTTTTATTATTATTATTATTATTGTTGTGTTGTTGAGACTCTCACAGCCTCATGAGGAGAAATGGAAACAAATGCTCACACAAAGAAACTCCGTGAACACACAGCTCATCAAGTGGAGTTTTTGTATTATTTACACCATTTGATACAGTTGAACATCACACGACCACGAGTGCTGAATACGTGACACTTAGACACTGTTACATATGACCGTTCAATTAACAAGTTCAGTAATACATTTTAGACACAATATTGACTGTTTCTGTTCTATTTCAGCAGTGAAAATAGTTCCAAACAAAGAACCATAACACATCTCACCGGAACACACGATCGTGTTTTCCTTAATGAATGATTCAGCGTTTTGAACGAGTCGGTTGAGTCAAAGATTCAATGACTCATTCATAAACAACTGCGTCATTCCAGAATGATTCAGCTGTTTGAACGAATCCTTTGAATAAATGACTCAATGACTCGCTCATTAAGACGGTCACCCTACTGGTGTTTTAGTTTTGTGTTTAAAAGTATCATTCTTTCCAATATTTGATATTTGTATGTTAAAAAAATATGTAAAACATCTCATAATTTTTCAGTGTAAATTAATTAATTTGATTGGTAACAGCCATATGGTGTCTTATTATTCTAATTTAATTTATTGATCAAATTTAAGAATTTAAAATGAAAGATTCCTTTATAAAGATTAAAATATCATAAATATACAGATTTAAATATGTCAAAGTTGACTGAACACTGATGAGAATATTGCTTCAGAATAAATTATATTTCCAACACAAAAAAAAAAAATCCTATATTTTTCTGGACAAGCAATTTTTGAAGTGAATGAGCGATTTACTTGTTGGAAGGACAAGCACATGAAAAGGCTTTATGTCGAGCCCTGAGTTATATTTAATATAGCCTAGTATTATGGTTATGTGGCGAGCCGGAGTATAGTTTTACACATCAGTCTATTCAGTAAAGCTAGTGATACGCAGAGTCTGGGATTTTTGCACATTAATCTGACAATAAATGTGGCACACCCAGTTTTCATACGCACACCCGGAGAGGTGTCTGGCTACGCTCGTGCTCACACAGCCAAAGCAGTTTCACTTCATTAGCAAGAAATTATCTTCAAACTGTTGCTTAAATTTAATTTATAATAGAAAATTCTTGGATCAGCAAAGTAAAATGCTTTCTGTTAGATTTTGGAATATGCAGGCCACACAGGGAAAAAAATAAAAATCAAACATTTATGTTGGAAAAGTTCAACAAGGAGAATCAACTTTAAAAAATGTTTTATTGTTTACATTTGTGTATATGTTGATTTGTTATTGTTAGATGTTGTGGAAAGTATATGTGAGTGAATAGATTTTGGTTTATATGTGTTGTATGGTTTTAATGTCTTAACAGAAAATATAATAAATAAAGTTTAAAAAAAAAATAATAATAAAGATAGAACCTATATAATAGCTGCATTATTTTACATACCAACCAAGTTCAGCATTGAACTAACCTGTGAGGTAATCCAGACCTTCCAGCATCTTCTTCTCTCTGGAAAAGTCCAGTGCGAACGCGTCAAACGTGTCGTTCAGGTTGATCTCTGGGATCAGGACCTGTGAGGACGCGGTGGCCATTGAGACTCTGTAATTATATAACATGACATCGGTTAAGACAAACTAATTAAAGCCACAATTTGATGCATACATTTATTTATTTGCTTACACTATATTTTTTTCCGCAAAAGTAGTTGTAGACAAGTGTGGGAATCTTGTGCGTGTCTTACAGTAGGGGGCGTGCCGAAAGGTAAGGTAGGGGGCGTGCCTAGCAGTTGTGGGCGTGCCGAAAGGTAAGGTAGGGGGCGTGTCTAACAGTAGTGGGCGTGCCGAAAGGTAAGGTAGGGGGCGTGTCTAACAGTAGGGGGCGTGTCTAACAGTAGTGGGCGTGCCTAGCAGTAGTGGGCGTGCCGAAAGGTAAGGTAGGGGGTGTGTCTTTCAGTAGTGGGCGTGCCGAAAGGTAAGGTAGGGGGCGTGTCTAACAGTAGTGGGCATGGTGGAAGGTAGGGGGCGTGTCTAACAGTAGTGGGTGTGCTGAAAGGTAGGGGCGTGTCTAACACTAGGGGGCGTGCCGAAAGGTAGGGGGCGTGTCTAACAGTAGTGGGCGTGCCGAAAGGTAAGGTAGGGGGCGTGTCTAGCAGTAGGGGGCATGCCGAAAGGTAGGGGGCGTGTCTAACAGTAGGGGGCGTGCCAAAAGGTAAAGTAGGGGGCGTGTCTAACAGTAGTGGGCATGGTGAAAGGTAGGGGCGTGTCTAACAGTAGGGGGCGTGCCGAAAAGTATGGGGCGTGTCTAACACTAGGGGGCGTGCCGAAAGGTAGGGGGTGTGTCTAACAGTAGGGGGTGTGCCGTAAGGTAGGGGGCGTGTCTAACAGTAGGGGCATGTCTAACAGAAGGGGAGTGTCTAACAGTAGGGGCGTGTCATGTTTCGTCACCTCTCTGAGATGCTCTTTGCAGTCTGCAGGAATCGAGCGTGATCCGTCTCTTTCAGAGCTAGATCCGCTTGAGCGATGAGCGAGGACGATCTCTCCACAAACTGCTTACAGTTAGCGATCTGTTGAGCTAGCTTTCTCACCCGAACCACCTACACACACACACACACACACACACACACACGCTAAGAGACTGAACATTATGATTCAGATACACACACGCTATGAGACTGAACATTATGATTCAGATACACACACACTATGAGACTGATCATTACGATTCAGATACACACACACACACACACACTATGAGACTGATCATTACGATTCAGATACACACACACACACACACTATGAGACTGATCATTACGATTCAGATACACACACACACACACACTATGAGACTGATCATTACGATTCAGATACACACACACACACACTATGAGACTGAACTTTACGATTCAGATACACACACACACACTATGAGACTGATCATTACGATTCAGATACACACACACACACTATGAGACTGAACTTTACGATTCAGAAACACACAAACACACACTATGAGACTGAACTTTACAATTCAGATACACACACACACACTATGAGACTGAACTTTACGATTCAGATACACACACACACACTATGAGACTGAACTTTACGATTCAGATACACACACACACACACACACACTATGAGACTGATCATTACGATCAGGGCCTGAAGTTAACTTTTTCGGCCACCAGCCACTGTGACTTTTTACCAGCCAGTTTTTTTTTTTGCCTCATAAAGGTAAAAAACAGGAATTTCACAATATTGTTCTTTAACTTGTAAGAATACACATTTAAGTGCTGTCAAGTTATTAACAATATCAATATAAGTAGAATAATAACTCTTAAGGTGTGTTCACACCGAACGCAAATTTAATTATTTGCGCGAGTAGATTGCATACAAAGTCAATGCAAAGACGCGAATAGACGCATCATTGGGCGCAAATTGGGCGACGCGTTTGCCGCGAACGTCTTCCGCGCAAGTTGAAAAATTTTAACTCGAGCGGAAGATTCACATGACGCTTTGTCATGTTTTTTTTTATACGTCCGGTCTATCACTGTTGTTCCTGGAGAAGACGGTGAAATTCGACTCATGTTGAATTTTCGAGGTGAGTGCGTCTCTGGATGGTACTGTGAACCCAGACACGTCGGCGTTTGGATTTCCTCCGCCAATGTGGCAGGTAGATTTACAGTGTTACCCGCCAATTGCAAAATTCACCCGCATTTGGCATGTGGTCAGGTGTTAATTTCAGGCCCTGATTACGATTCAGATACACACACACACACACACACACACTATGAGACTGATCATTACGATTCAGATACACACACACACACACACACACTATGAGACTGATCATTACGATTCAGATACACACACACACACACTATGAGACTGATCATTACGATTCAGACACACACACACACACACACTATGAGACTGAACTTTACGATTCAGATACACACACACACACACACACTATGAGACTGAACTTTACGATTCAGATACACACACACACACACACACACTATGAGACTGAACTTTACGATTCAGATACACACACACACACTATGAGACTGAACTTTACGATTCAGACACACACACACACACACTATGAGACTGATCATTACGATTCAGATACACACACACACACTATGAGACTGAACTTTACGATTCAGATACACACACACACACACTATGAGACTGAACTTTACGATTCAGATACACACACACACACTATGAGACTGAACTTTACGATTCAGATACACACACACACACACACTATGAGACTGAACTTTACGATTCAGATACACACACACACACACACTATGAGACTGATCATTACGATTCAGATACACACACACACACACTATGAGACTGATCATTACGATTCAGATACACACACACACACACACACACTATGAGACTGATCATTACGATTCAGATACACACACACACACACACACACTATGAGACTGATCATTACGATTCAGATACACACACACACACACACTATGAGACTGATCATTACGATTCAGATACACACACACACACACTATGAGACTGATCATTACGATTCAGATACACACACACACACTATGAGACTGATCATTACGATTCAGACACACACACACACACACACTATGAGACTGAACTTTACGATTCAGATACACACACACACACACACTATGAGACTGATCATTACGATTCAGATACACACACACACACACACACACTATGAGACTGATCATTACGATTCAGATACACACACACACACACTATGAGACTGATCATTACGATTCAGACACACACACACACACTATGAGACTGAACTTTACGATTCAGATACACACACACACACTATGAGACTGAACTTTACGATTCAGACACACACACACACACACACTATGAGACTGAACTTTACGATTCAGACACACACACACACACACACTATGAGACTGATCATTACGATTCAGATACACACACACACACACACACTATGAGACTGAACTTTACGATTCAGATACACACACACACACACACTATGAGACTGAACTTTACGATTCAGATACACACACACACTATGAGACTGAACTTTACGATTCAGATACACACACACACACTATGAGACTGATCATTACGATTCAGATACACACACACACACACTATGAGACTGAACTTTACGATTCAGATACACACACACACACACTATGAGACTGAACTTTACGATTCAGATACACACACACACACTATGAGACTGAACTTTACGATTCAGATACACACACACACACACACACACACTATGAGACTGAACTTTACGATTCAGATACACACACACACACTATGAGACTGATCATTACGATTCAGATACACACACACACACTATGAGACTGAACTTTACGATTCAGATACACACACACACACACTATGAGACTGAACTTTACGATTCAGATACACACACACACACACACACTATGAGACTGAACTTTACGATTCAGATACACACACACACACACACTATGAGACTGAACTTTACGATTCAGATACACACACACACACACACACTATGAGACTGAACTTTACGATTCAGATACACACACACACACACACTATGAGACTGAACTTTACGATTCAGATACACACACACACACACACACTATGAGACTGAACTTTACGATTCAGATACACACACACACACACACACTATGAGACTGAACTTTACGATTCAGATACACACACACACACACTATGAGACTGAACTTTACGATTCAGATACACACACACTATGAGACTGAACTTTACGATTCAGATACACACACACACACACAGAGACTGTTCTAAACCAGCAAATGATCATCCATTTTGTCATCAAATATAAAAGAGCACTGTGTAAACAAATTCAGATGTGAAAACTAAATCTGTAATATCATCAGGCAGAATACCTAAGCCCTGGCTCTGGCGATACATCAGTGAACTCTGACACTGACATGCAGTGAGGAAGGAAACTGAGTTTCCTCTGAGAGAAAATCCCAAAGCCTTTTGTTCTTTCCCATTTAAGAACAACTCAGCATTAAAATCATCCTGAAATGACTTTTGCAAGTAAGATGCTTTATGATGCTTCATTAAGATTTTTACTTTTATTCAGCAAGGATGCGTTGAATTGATCAAAGTGACAGTAAAGATTATATTTCAGAATCAGAAAGGCTACATTTCTATGATCAAAAATACAGTAAAAAAATGTCAAATATGTGAATATATAGTAAAGTGTAATTTATTCCTGTGATCTTCAGTCTTCAGTGTCACATGATCCTTCACAAATCAGGATAATATGATGATCTGATGCTCAAGAAACATGTATGATTATTATCAGTGTTGAAAATATTTTTTTGTGGAAATTGTCATAAAGATTTTATTTTTCAGAATTCTTTGATGAATAGAAAGTTAAAGATTTATTTGAAATATAATCTTTTGTAACATTATAAATATCTTTACTGTCACTGTTGATCAATTTAACGTGTCCTTGGCATTGATTTCTTTACAACTGAGATAATGATGTTGATGATCGTACTTTTCCTTCTTTTATTTTGGTCCCGATGATTTGTCTTCTCTGCTGAACGATGTTTATCAGCGTGTCGCACTCTTCCGTCAGCTTGCTCTCCTGATGAGCCGCGTTGTGCTGGAAGCAAAACAAGCAAAACAACGGAAATGATGTCAAATATAACAACATGTTTTGTGCAAACGAACAACTTCCTCCATAAAACAAGGCAAATACAGTAATGAGGTGGCGAGTCAGGGACAGTCACAGTCTGACGGGTTTATTAAACAACAATAACAGTGATATGATTCATTCACGACAACCAATCAGAGAATCAGATTGAATTACGGTTACAAAAACAAGTGATTAATAACAATAAAAAACAGTGGTATTTTGTGATGAACAAGTAAAACGTTTATGTTTAAACTTACTTTCCAACAAGAGGAAACTGCCTGACTTCCTTTTTCATCCGTTTTTATATTTTAAAGTGGACTGCATCAATCATAAGTCAATATCATATTTTTTGTACATTATATTTGTTTACCTCCACATGTTGGCACGTCTGGATCAACTTCCCCATGAGGTTTTCCAGCTCGCTGTTCCTCTTGATCAAATTGCTGAGGTTGGAATCCAACATTTGCTGAGGAAAAAAATAACAACAGCAACATCAGAAAAGAGGCGCTTTAAGTGCCAGGCACATCATATAATAATATATCAAATCTAATAATCTACCAAACATCCTACATCCATAATTCAGTGTGTGTGAGCTGTGTGTGGCGCCGGTGCGTGAGTGTGTGGCGCAGACGCCTCGGGCCGACGAGCTCTTCATGGGGGAGGGAAGACAGACGCGGACACGGATTGGGAATTTAAAAACTAGATTGAGTCCATTTGATGAGCTTTAACCTCAAGCCTGTGTTTCTGCTTAATATCCGAGAACACGCATGCAAATGCCTTTGGTACAACATGCTACAAATGATATGCAATTTGCCTGGGACATAAACATGACGCTCATGTTCTTCAACGTGATTTGAAATGTTCCAGAGAATCTGATTTTAAAAGGCAAGTCGAAGCTGTTATTCGATTTCGAGCGATTTATATTTGAAACGTACTTCATCATTACAAATGTGTAAATATGAATATGCTTCAATACATGCCATCAGTAGAAATGACAATAAAGTAGATATTAGTTTCCCATAAATGCGATAGATTTGAACCACATTAAACCTCACCAAATTGCACATATTTTATAAATATTATTCCAGTGTAAATCATCTGTTTTCTATGTGAATATATAATAAAGTGTAATTTATTCCTGTGATCAAAGCTGAATGTTCAGCATCATTACTCCAGTCTTCAGTGTCACATGATCCTACAGAAATCAGGATAATATGATGATCAGATGATCAAGAAACATTTATGATTATTATCAGTGTTGAAAATCTGATTTTTGAGGAAATCGTGATATTTTTAATCTTTTAGGATTCTTTGATGAATAGAAAGTTTAAAAAAAGCAGCATTTATTTGTAATAGAATCTTCTGTAACATTATAAATGTGACACAGTAAAGATACTTTGTCACTTTGTTAAAATGTAAGTTTTGTAAACCTGATGCTCATTTTCTCCAGTATATAAAAAAAATATTCCAAAGAGAATCTGGAAGAAGTAAATCTGTCTGTATAAAGCGTGTCACTAATTTGCTTAATTGTTTAGCGACCCAGAAACAGTGTGGAATATTAAATATTTCTTAATTTATCCTTGAAGAATCTTTCATATGAATAGCATCTGATTCATTGGTCCGCCCAGTAAATAAAAAATGTAAAATATGACATTTGAGATGTTGAATTGTGAGGATAGGAAATGAGGTCGCTGGGTTCAAGCAATGACAAGAGAGCAAAGAGAGCATGTGTAATGTGCACAACACTAAAAATAGATGATCAGAGAGACGGAAAACACACTCTCTCTCAGAGCGCTGATTTACTGTATGATATTTCATTTCCTCAGATTATACGTCTCTGTTTATCTTTGGGATTTTAACCCAAATGGCAAATGCGAAAAACAAACATACATCATTTTGGGGAAATTGAAACAAGGTTCATGTGGAACAGTCATAAATATTGGAGTCATTTCTTCAATTAGTAAGTGTAGCAATAATGAAAAAATCAAACCAGGTATTAAATTCTAGATTTGGCATAATCAAGCCTTTTTATTCCATGTTTGGAAGTACGCATGCAGAATTAATCCTAAACGCTTATTCCTGCAATGCAAGATTTTGCACTTTACAAAATGACAAGTTGATTCTAATTCAATGTCTGCATTATTATCTCGTCTACAATACTTTTATTGCAACTTTATCAAAATAATCTCTAAATAATTGCATGAACATGAACCTTCATCATCCATAACCCTGATTCTGTCACATTTTCTACATGATTAAACCTGTTCAGCAACATTTGTAGAAGTGCAGCACACTGTAAATGATCCTCACTGTTGTTGATAATACACTTGTAGAAGAAATGATAGCATGCATGATTTACCCTCAGGAGACATTTGCTGAAAACTGCACAACTAACAGCAGCACTACATTAGTTATCATATACAGTACGTCTCACCTTCATCCTTCCCTTGGGTTATTTTGAACCGGAATATTTTTTTTTAAATGATTTAAAAAATTGAGTGTTCACCAGAGGGTCCAAGACTCCAGGACTTTTGTTGCATTTGAACCACGAATACACAAAAAAAAAGTATTGATTCAAGGAGTTTTTGTGTTTTAAATTTTAAAAAGTAGCAAATCCTTCCTTTGCTGGTAAATGACCCCTTTAGGAATGAATGGAATGTGAGGAATGCTTCAGTTCACATAGAAAAAAAGTAAAAATGCTAAAAATTCAAACTAAAAATGCTAAAACATTACCAAATGATGAATTTATAATGTCTAAATGTGTATTTGAATGCATAATAAAGAGAAATGACTTTTGGACCGAGTGGAACAGCTCATTTGCTCCATAGTCAAGTCAAGTCAAGTCACCTTTATTTATATAGCGCTTTTTACAATACAAATTGTTTCAAAGCAGCTTTACAGAGATAACAGGAAAACAATGTTGTAATAGTATTGTTAAATTCAAAATTAAATGTTAAATGTCCCCAACTAAGCAAGCCAAAAGCCAATGGCGACAAAGGCGAAGAGAGGCGAAAAAGGCAACAGTGGCAAGGAACCAAAACTCCATCAGGGACAGAATGGAGAAAAAAACCTTGGGAGAACCCAGGCTCAGTCAGGGGGCCAGTCCTCCTTTGGCCAACGAACGAACAGTGTATGATTATGAGTTAGGCAGCATAATGTCAGGAGTCAGATGTGATCAGAACTTTCACGATATTTATCCAGTTCATCTGGTTGGGTTGGGTCATCCGGCCGGTGAGGAGATGACTGTGTTGAGGTGTCCAAATAAATAAATAAATAGACTAGTAATTTAAGCACATTCCTCACATTCTTTCCCGCGCGAGGGAAAGATGTGTAACAGAACGCGAGGGACAAATGTGTTACAGAACGCGAGGGAAAGATGTGTTACAGAACGCGAGGGAAAGATGTGTAACAGAACGCGAGGGAAAGATGTGTAACAGAACACATAACAGAACACCATATAGAGATATAAGGCCATCCAGAGTCATGAAATATCATGTTATATTATTTTTCCACAAGAGGTCTAAAAGCTGAATTAAAGGGGTTATGCATGAAAAGGGTTATGCATGAAATTGTGAGTTATTTTGCATTTAAGTTGAAAGAATGTGAGGAATGTGCTTAAATTACTAGTCTATTTATTTATTATTTATTGATCAAATCTAGTAATTTAAAGGTAAATAAATAAATAAAATAAAAAATGGCATTAAAAAAGAGAAAAAATATTATCAAAATTAAATAAAATAAGCTTTCTGGGCAACAAAAAAAACCGCGAGGGAAATATGAGTTACAGACCGCGAGGGCCAGATGTGTTACAGAACGCAAGGAACGCGAGGGAAAGATGTGTTACAGAACGCGAGGGAAAGATGTGTTACATAACGTGAGTGACAAATGTGTTACAGAACGCAAGAAACGTGAGGGACAAATGTGTTACAGAACGCGAGGGAAAGATGTGTTACAGAACGCGAGGGACAAATGTGTTACAGAACGCGAGGGACAAATGTGTTACAGAACGCGAGGGACAAATGTGTTACAGAACGCAAGAAACGTGAGGGACAGATGTGTTACAGAACGCGAGGGAAAGATGTGTTACAGAACGCGAGGGACAAATGTCTTACAGAACGCGTGGGACAAATGTGTTACAGAACGCGAGGGAAAGATGTGTAACAGAACGCGAGGGAAAGATGTGTTACAGAACACGAGGGACAAATGAGTTACAGAACGCAAGGAACGTGAGTGACAAATGTGTTACAGAACGCGAGGGAAAGATGTGTTACAGAACGCGAGGGACAAATGTGTTACAGAACGCGAGGGACAAATGTGTTACAGAACGCGAGGGAAAGATGTGTAACAGAACGCAAGGGAAAGATGTGTTACAGAACGAGAGGGAAAGATGTGTTACAGAACGCGAGGGAAAGATGTGTTACAGAACGCGAGGGACAAATGTGTTACAGAACACGAGGGAAAGATGTGTAACAGAACGCGAGGGAAAGATGTGTTACAGAACGCGAGGGACAGATGTGTAACAGAACGCGAGGGAAAGATGTGTTACAGAACGCGAGGGACAAATGTGTTACAGAACGCGAGGGAAAGATGTGTAACAGAACGCGAGGGACAAATGTGTTACAGAACGCGAGGGAAAGATGTGTTACAGAACGCGAGGGAAAGATGTGTAACAGAACGCGAGGGAAAGATGTGTAACAGAACGCGAGGGAAAGATGTGTAACAGAACGTGAGGGAAAGATGTGTAACAGAACGCGAGGGAAAGATGTGTTACAGAACGCGAGGGAAAGATGTGTAACAGAACGCGAGGGAAAGATGTGTTACAGATAGCGAGGGACAAATGTGTTACAGAACGCGAGGGAAAGATGAGTAACAGAATGCGAGGGACAGATGAGTAACAGAATGCGAGGGAAAGAAGAGTAACAGAATGCGAGGGAAAGAATACGAGGGAAAGATGTGTTACAGAACGCGAGGGAAAGAATGCGAGGGAAAGATGTGTTACAGAACGCGAGGGAAAGATGAGTAACAGAATGCGAGGGAAAGAATGCGAGGGAAAGATGTGTTACAGAACGCGAGGGAAAGATGAGTAACAGAATGCGAGGGAAAGAATGCGAGGGAAAGATGTGTTACAGAACGCGAGGGAAAGATGTGTTACAGAACGCGAGGGAAAGATGTGTAACAGAACGCGAGGGAAAGATGTGTAACAGAACGCGAGGGAAAGATGTGTAACAGAACGCGAGGGAAAGATGTAGATGTGTAACAGAACGCGAGGGAAAGATGTGTTACAGAACGCGAGGGACAAATGTGTTACAGAACGCGAGGGAAAGATGAGTAACAGAATGCGAGGGACAGATGAGTAACAGAATGCGAGGGAAAGATGAGTAACAGAATGCGAGGGAAAGAATACGAGGGAAAGATGTGTTACAGAACGCGAGGGAAAGATGAGTAACAGAATGCGAGGGAAAGAATGCGAGGGAAAGATGTGTTACAGAACGCGAGGGAAAGATGAGTAACAGAATGCAAGGGAAAGAATGCGAGGGAAAGATGTGTTACAGAACGCGAGGGAAAGATGTGTTACAGAACGCGAGGGAAAGATGTGTTACAGAACGCGAGGGAAAGATGTGTAACAGAATGCGAGGGAAAGATGTGTTACAGAACGCGAGGGAAAGATGTGTAACAGAATGCGAGGGAAAGATGTGTAACAGAATGCGAGGGAAAGATGTGTTACAGAATGCGAGGGAAAGATGTGTAACAGAATGCGCAGAATGCCCGGGAAAGATGTGTAAAAGAACGCGAGGGAAAGATGTGTTACAGAACGCGAGGGAAAGATGTGTAACAGAATGCGAGGGAAAGATGTGTTACAGAACGCGAGGGAAAGATGTGTAACAGAATGCGAGGGAAAGATGTGTAACAGAATGCGAGGGAAAGATGTGTTACAGAATGCGAGGGAAAGATGTGTAACAGAATGCGCAGAATGCCCGGGAAAGATGTGTAACAGAACGCGAGGGAAAGAATGCGAGGGAAAGATGTGTAACAGAATGCGAGGGAAAGATGTGTTACAGAACGCGAGGGAAAGATGTGTAACAGAACGCGAGGGACAAATGTGTTACAGAACGCGAGGGACAAATGTGTTACAGAACGCGAGGGAAAGAATGCGAGGGAAAGATGTGTTACAGAACGCGAGGGAAAGATGTGTTACAGAACGCGAGGGACAAATGTGTTACAGAACGCGAGGGACAAATGTGTTACAGAATGCGAGGGAAAGATGTGTAACAGAATGCGCAGAATGCCCGGGAAAGATGTGTAACAGAACGCGAGGGAAAGAATGCGAGGGAAAGATGTGTAACAGAATGCGAGGGAAAGATGTGTTACAGAACGCGAGGGAAAGATGTGTAACAGAACGCGAGGGAAAGATGTGTTACAGAACGCGAGGGACAAATGTGTTACAGAACGCGAGGGAAAGATGAGTAACAGAATGCGAGGGAAAGATGAGTAACAGAATGCGAGGGAAAGAATACGAGGGAAAGATGTGTTACAGAACGCGAGGGAAAGATGAGTAACAGAATGCGAGGGAAAGAATGCGAGGGAAAGATGTGTTACAGAACGCGAGGGAAAGATGAGTAACAGAATGCGAGGGAAAGAATGCAAGGGAAAGATGTGTTACAGAATGCGAGGGAAAGATGAGTAACAGAATGCGAGGGAAAGAATACGAGGGAAAGATGTGTTACAGAACGCGAGGGAAAGATGAGTAACAGAATGCGAGGGAAAGAATGCGAGGGAAAGATGTGTTACAGAACGCGAGGGAAAGATGAGTAACAGAATGCGAGGGAAAGAATGCGAGGGAAAGATGTGTTACAGAACGCGAGGGAAAGATGTGTAACAGAATGCGAGGGAAAGATGTGTAACAGAACGCGAGGGAAAGATGTGTTACAGAATGCGAGGGACAGATGAGTAACAGAATGCGAGGGAAAGAATACGAGGGAAAGATGTGTTACAGAACGCGAGGGAAAGATGAGTAACAGAATGCGAGGGAAAGAATGCGAGGGAAAGATGTGTTACAGAACGCGAGGGAAAGATGAGTAACAGAATGCGAGGGAAAGAATGCGAGGGAAAGATGTGTTACAGAACGCGAGGGAAAGATGTGTTACAGAACGCGAGGGAAAGATGTGTAACAGAATGCGAGGGAAAGATGTGTAACAGAATGCGAGGGAAAGATGTGTTACAGAACGCGAGGGAAAGATGTGTAACAGAACGCGAGGGAAAGATGTGTAACAGAATGCGAGGGAAAGATGTGTTACAGAATGCGAGGGAAAGATGTGTTACAGAATGCGCAGAATGCCCGGGAAAGATGTGTAACAGAACGCGAGGGAAAGAATGCGAGGGAAAGATGTGTTACAGAACGCGAGGGAAAGATGTGTTACAGAACGCGAGGGAAAGAATGCGAGGGAAAGATGTGTTACAGAACGCGAGGGAAAGATGAGTAACAGAATGCGAGGGAAAGATGTGTAACAGAATGCGAGGGAAAGATGTGTAACAGAATGCGAGGGAAAGATGTGTAACAGAATGCGAGGGAAAGATGTGTTACAGAATGCGAGGGAAAGATGTGTTACAGAATGCGCAGAATGCCCGGGAAAGATGTGTAACAGAACGCGAGGGAAAGAATGCGAGGGAAAGATGTGTTACAGAACGCGAGGGAAAGATGAGTAACAGAACGCGAGGGAAAGAATGCGAGGGAAAGATGTGTTACAGAACGCGAGGGAAAGATGAGTAACAGAATGCGAGGGAAAGAATGCGAGGGAAAGATGTGTTACAGAACGCGAGGGAAAGATGTGTTACAGAACGCGAGGGAAAGATGTGTAACAGAACGCGAGGGAAAGATGTGTAACAGAATGCGAGGGAAAGATGTGTAACAGAATGCGAGGGAAAGATGTGTTACAGAATGCGCAGAATGCCCGGGAAAGATGTGTAACAGAACGCGAGGGAAAGAATGCGAGGGAAAGATGTGTTACAGAACGCGAGGGAAAGATGAGTAACAGAATGCGAGGGAAAGAATGCGAGGGAAAGATGTGTTACAGAACGCGAGGGAAAGATGTGTAACAGAATGCGAGGGAAAGATGTGTAACAGAATGCGAGGGAAAGATGTGTAACAGAATGCGAGGGAAAGATGTGTTACAGAACGCGAGGGAAAGATGTGTAACAGAACGCGAGGGAAAGATGTGTAACAGAATGCGAGGGAAAGATGTGTAACAGAATGCGCAGAATGCCCGGGAAAGATGTGTAACAGAACGCGAGGGAAAGAATGCGAGGGAAAGATGTGTAACAGAATCCGAGGGAAAGATGTGTTACAGAACGCGAGGGAAAGATGTGTAACAGAACGCGAGGGAAAGATGTGTTACAGAACGCGAGGGACAAATGTGTTACAGAACGCGAGGGAAAGATGAGTAACAGAATGCGAGGGAAAGATGAGTAACAGAATGCGAGGGAAAGAATACGAGGGAAATATGTGTTACAGAACGCGAGGGAAAGAATGCGAGGGAAAGATGTGTAACAGAATGCGAGGGAAAGATGTGTTACAGAACGCGAGGGAAAGATGTGTAACAGAACGCGAGGGAAAGATGTGTTACAGAACGCGAGGGACAAATGTGTTACAGAACGCGAGGGAAAGATGAGTAACAGAATGCGAGGGAAAGATGAGTAACAGAATGCGAGGGAAAGAATACGAGGGAAAGATGTGTTACAGAACGCGAGGGAAAGATGAGTAACAGAATGCGAGGGAAAGAATGCGAGGGAAAGATGTGTTACAGAACGCGAGGGAAAGATGAGTAACAGAATGCGAGGGAAAGAATGCGAGGGAAAGATGTGTTACAGAACGCGAGGGAAAGATGAGTAACAGAATGCGAGGGAAAGAATGCGAGGGAAAGATGTGTTACAGAACGCGAGGGAAAGATGAGTAACAGAATGCGAGGGAAAGAATGCGAGGGAAAGATGTGTTACAGAACGCGAGGGAAAGATGAGTAACAGAATGCGAGGGAAAGAATGCGAGGGAAAGATGTGTTACAGAACGCGAGGGAAAGATGAGTAACAGAATGCGAGGGAAAGAATGCGAGGGAAAGATGTGTTACAGAACGCGAGGGAAAGATGTGTTACAGAACGCGAGGGACAAATGTGTTACAGAACGCGAGGGACAGATGAGTAACAGAATGCGAGGGAAAGATGAGTAACAGAATGCGAGGGAAAGAATACGAGGGAAAGATGTGTTACAGAACGCGAGGGAAAGATGAGTAACAGAATGCGAGGGAAAGAATGCGAGGGAAAGATGTGTTACAGAACGCGAGGGAAAGATGAGTAACAGAATGCGAGGGAAAGAATGCGAGGGAAAGATGTGTTACAGAACGCGAGGGAAAGATGAGTAACAGAATGCGAGGGAAAGAATGCGAGGGAAAGATGTGTTACAGAACGCGAGGGAAAGATGTGTTACAGAACGCGAGGGAAAGATGTGTTACAGAATGCGAGGGAAAGATGTGTTACAGAACGCGAGGGAAAGATGTGTAACAGAATGCGAGGGAAAGATGTGTAACAGAACGCGAGGGAAAGATGTGTAACAGAATGCGCAGAATGCCCGGGAAAGATGTGTAACAGAATGCGCAGAATGCCCGGGAAAGATGTGTAACAGAATGCGAGGGAAAGAATGCGAGGGAAAGATGTGTTACAGAATGCGCAGAATGCCCGGGAAAGATGTGTAACAGAACGCGAGGGAAAGAATGCGAGGGAAAGATGTGTTACAGAATGCGCAGAATGCCCGGGAAAGATGTGTAACAGAACGCGAGGGAAAGATGTGTTACAGAATGCGCAGAATGCCCGGGAAAGATGTGTAACAGAATGAGCAGAATGCCCGGGAAAGATGTGTAACAGAATGCCCGGGAAAGATGTGTAACAGAATGCGCAGAATGCCCGGGAAAGATGTGTAACAGAACGCGAGGGAAAGAATGCGAGGGAAAGATGTGTTACAGAACGCGAGGGAAAGATGTGTAACAGAATGCGCAGAATGCCCGGGAAAGATGTGTAACAGAACGCGAGGGAAAGAACGCGAGGGAAAGATGTGTTACAGAATGCGAGGGAAAGAACGCGAGGGAAAGATGTGTAACAGAATGCGAGGGAAAGATGTGTTACAGAATGCGAGGGAAAGATGTGTAACAGAATGCGAGGGAAAGATGTGTAACAGAATGCGAGGGAAAGATGTGTTACAGAATGCGAGGGAAAGATGTGTAACAGAATGCGAGGGAAAGATGTGTTACAGAATGCGAGGGAAAGATGTGTAACAGAATGCGAGGGAAAGATGTGTAACAGAATGCGAGGGAAAGATGTGTTACAGAATGCGAGGGAAAGATGAGTAACAGAATGCGAGGGAAAGAACGCGAGGGAAAGATGTGTTACAGAATGCGAGGGAAAGATGTGTTACAGAATGCGAGGGAAAGATGAGTAACAGAATGCGAGGGAAAGAACGCGAGGGAAAGATGTGTTACAGAATGCGAGGGAAAGATGTGTTACAGAATGCGAGGGAAAGATGAGTAACAGAATGCGAGGGAAAGATGAGTAACAGAATGCGAGGGAAAGATGAGTAACAGAATGCGAGGGAAAGATGTGTAACAGAATGCGAGGGAAAGATGTGTAACAGAATGCGAGGGAAAGATGTGTTACAGAATGCGAGGGAAAGATGTGTAACAGAATGCGAGGGAAAGATGTGTTACAGAATGCGAGGGAAAGATGTGTTACAGAATGCGAGGGAAAGATGTGTAACAGAATGCGAGGGAAAGATGTGTTACAGAATGCGAGGGAAAGATGTGTAACAGAATGCGAGGGAAAGATGTGTTACAGAATGCGAGGGAAAGATATGTTACAGAATGCGAGGGAAAGATGTGTAACAGAACGCGAGGGAAAGATGAGTAACAGAATGCGAGGGAAAGATGTGTTACAGAACGCGAGGGAAAGATGAGTAACAGAATGCGAGGGAAAGAACGCGAGGGAAAGATGTGTTACAGAATGCGAGGGAAAGATGTGTTACAGAACGCGAGGGAAAGATGAGTAACAGAATGCGAGGGAAAGAACGCGAGGGAAAGATGTGTTACAGAATGCGAGGGAAAGATGAGTAACAGAATGCGAGGGAAAGATGTGTTACAGAACGCGAGGGAAAGATGAGTAACAGAATGCGAGGGAAAGAACGCGAGGGAAAGATGTGTTACAGAATGCGAGGGAAAGATGAGTAACAGAATGCGAGGGAAAGATGTGTTACAGAACGCGAGGGAAAGATGAGTAACAGAATGCGAGGGAAAGAACGCGAGGGAAAGATGAGTAACAGAATGCGAGGGAAAGATGAGTAACAGAATGCGAGGGAAAGATGAGTAACAGAATGCGAGGGAAAGATGAGTAAGAGCATTGAGGAATGAACAGCCATTATAACATGAAGTAGGAAAATCCCACATGGCTCAAATCACTCACAGCATGTTTTTTAGGACACAGAATTTCAGCTGCATTTCAGAGCCACTCGGCCTGAACGAGAATAGAGGCTTTTATCTGAAACTCTGAATCATTTATGCAATACATGTTCAGGTGTGAAGAAGAGCCATAGAAAAGTGGGAGAAGTGTAGAGCTCCTATTGTTAGCAGGCATTAGAGAGGCTTCAAAATGGGTTCCTTTACGCACATAACACTGACATTTCAGAGCAAAACAAACGGTTCTTAGTTATATACTTATCTCAGATCAGATGAGAAATCTGATTAATTGATCCAATTCGAATGGAAAAGAAGATTATTTTTCTTACTCCATTGCCAGATAATTTAGCTTGCTTTCAGCAAAAACTTGAATTTGAAACTTGAGTAAGGGGCGGGACATTTCCCAAACACACTCAAAGCGCTCGACCAATCACAACACGCTGCTCCAGCTGACCAATCAGAGCACAGTGTGCTTTCAGGAGGAGGGGCTTCATAGAGACAGGAAGTAAACAGAGCGTTACTGACAGACTGGGAAGAGAGGAGCCGCAACAATGGAGAATAATCAACATTACAGCAGGAAAACCTGTTCTAGTAGAGCCTGAAACATCATCAAGACTTTATAAAAGTTATAATATGGCCTCTTTCTGAACGTTCTCTTCTATTATGACTTTTGTTTTACATGAGGCTTTAATTAAGGTCTCTGTTTACGCTCCATTTAATCTGAATTCTGGGTTTTAAAACTCCAGTTGAATTTAATCCACAGGTCTTCTTCATATATTAGAACAGAGGTGTCAAAAAGAACACGTCTCGGCTGATATTTCTGCAGTACAAACTCAAAAATCTGCTTTGAAAGCACAGACCGAGTACAAGCATCTGACAAAAACTATGAGTGTGTGCGCGTGTGAGGTGTGAGTGTGTGTGTGTATGGTGTATATATGTATGAGGTGTGTGTGTGTGTGTGTGTGTGTGTGTGTGTGTGTGTGTGTGTGTGTGTGTGTGTGTGTGTGTGTGTGTGTGTGTGTGTGTGTGTCTCTGAGCTTCCACTCGCTTCACTCAATCCCAAACATTGGGTTTTCCAGGAAGGAACGGGGCAAAAGCTGTAGACACGAACACACTCTCCAACAAGAGGGAAACGCCTGACTTCCTTTTTCATCCGTTTCCAATTACTTTCCACTCACTGTCTCCCGCTGAGAGTGTGACGGTACGTTGTGTTTCTGCAGCATTCAGTGGAATCTATAGCAATGTTAGACTAGATTAGATCAACTTTATTCAAATGATAAAGCAGAGTTTAATACAAGCTGTATTCAACAATACACTAAAGAAGAGAGAAACACTGCTTTACAGAAAGCGTGAGACTCCAGGTTTAGAGTTTATGGTGTAGTTTATAGAGTGTTTCTGGAGGCCGACGCGTGTCAGAAAAGGTGCGTCTGAATGTTTTATAACACACTTTAGGCTCTGAAATGTTCTAGCAATAAATATAACCTTCTGTCTATTATTTATCAGAATACACAACAGCTATAAGGGCTTTAGTGTGTGTGCGTGCGTGTGTGTGCGCGTGTGTGTGTGCGTGAGTGTGTATGTGTTTGCATATGTGTGTGTGTGTGTGTGTGTGTGTGTGCGCGCGTGTGCGTGCGTGTGTGTGTGTGCGTGAGTGTGTGTGCGTGTGTGTGTGCGTGCGTGTGCATGATTGTGCGTGTGCGCGTGAGTGTGTGTGTGGGCGTGTGTGCGTGCATGTGCATGATTGTGCGTGTGCGCGTGAGTGTGCGTGTGGGCGTGTGTGTGTGTGCGTGCGTGTGCATGATTGTGCGTGTGCGTGTGGGCGTGCGTGTGCATGATTGTGCGTGTGCGCGTGAGTGTGCGTGTGGGCGTGTGCGTGAGTGTGCGTGTGGGCGTGCGTGTGTGCGTGCGTGTGCATGATTGTGCGTGTGAGTGTGCGTGTGCGTATGTGTGTGTGTGTGTGTGTCCACCCACACATGCCATCTAAGCGTCTCGTACGACAGCATGATCAGGCTGGATTCAGTGAACCTGTAAAGTAGGTCACATGATGCATCAGCGACACACAGCACACACACACACACACACACAGCAGGAGATGATCCGCCCTCAGACTGTTACGGAGTTGTGATGATATAAAGGGATAAAGGTCAGGGGTCACATTCACCCCACAGCCAAGAGAAAAGACAGAAATTACATTTTCTGTAAAAAAAAAAGAAGCCTATTTTTGGCCCTATTTTTTTTTTTTTACTGGAATTTATGCACAATTTTGTAATTCACTTTTTTTGTAATTCTCATTATTCTTCAAGGTGATTCTCATCATTTTGATGTTCTTATATAATATTAATATATAATAAAAAAAAATTCTTCTGTACAAATTTCTTCACTTAATAATTTTTTATTTTTTTTTTACAGTTAAATATTACAATGGCAATATTTCTTATTTTGTTTGCTTGCTTATTTAGTTATTTTTACTTAGTAATAATGATTATTATTATTATAGGAATTTATAAAACTTTAATAAATGTATTAACATTTGAACAGTAATAGGGCCATATGAAAAGCATTTGATCTTTTAAAAAATTCTGTGTTGTCTGTTTTAATTTTATATTTTTAGTTTTATGATTTAATAAAAAAGTGTCAGGCTGGCTCACCTTCAGCTTGTCGAAGCGTATTATTATGAATTTTGATATATAATCACAAAACACATAAAATCGCATAAAACCTGGATTTTAGTTTTATTTAAATCTCAATCACAAGTTTTCTTATATTTCCCTGTATTTCCCAGTGTGGCTCACCTTCAGCTTGTTGAAGCGTATTACTATTAATATTTTATAGTCATATTGATATACACTCACCTAAAGGATTATTAGGAACACCTGTTCAATTTCTCATTAATACAATGATCTAATCAACCAATCACATGGCAGTTGCTTCAATGTATGTAGTGGTGTGGTCCTGGTCAAGACAATCTCCTGAACTCCAAACTGAATGTCAGAATGGGAAAGAAAGATGATTTAAGCAATTTTGAGCGTGGCATGGTTGTTGGTGCCAGACGGGCCGGTCTGAGTATTTCACAATCTGCTCAGTTACTGGGATTTTCATGCGAATCGTCCCCGTCTGCATCGCGATGCATCGTAGAAACGATTAATTTCGACACCCCTAATTATTATTAATATTTTATAGTCATATTGACATATAACCCAGTGTATTCCCAGCGCGGCTTGTCGAAGCGTATTATTATTAATATTTCTCATATTTCCCAGTATCCCCAGCGCGGCTCACCTTCAGCTTGTCGAAGCGTATTATTATTAATATTTCTCATATTTCCCAGTATCCCCAGCGCGGCTCACCTTCAGCTTGTCGAAGCGTATTATTATTAATATTTCTCATATTTCCCAGTATCCCCAGCGCGGCTCACCTTCAGCTTGTCGAAGCGCTCCCCCAGTGCTGCCACCTGGTGGTCCCGGTGATGCCCGACCAGCTTACACAGAGAGCAGATCAGCTGCTCGTCCGTCACACAGTACATGTTGACCTTCTCCTCCGCGTGTTCGGCACAGGCCAGCCCTCGGACCCGAGCGTCCGGGACCGGCTCCGTCAGCCGGTGGCCCGTGAACGGCTTCTTGTTGGGGTGCGTGGCCCGCAGGCAGTCCTGGCAGTACGAGACCTCACAGGTGACGCAGGTCTTCAGCGCCTCCTGGGGCGGCTCGGTCTCGCAGAACTGGCACTGGACCGGGGAACTCATGCTGGTGCGCCGGGTCTCGCTCGGGGAGTTGGGGCCGCTCAGCGACGCCTTCTGGAAGCGCTCGATGATGTTCTGCAGAGTCACGTTGCGCTTGAGCCCGTCTAGGCCCTGCGGGTCGAGGGCGATGGCATATCGGCAGGTGGGACACTGGAAGGCGGACGCGGGCTTGGACTCGTCGGATGAGCTTCGGTGGGACACCAGGATCCGGTGAGCACAGTTAAAGCACAGGCTGTGGGCGCAGGGCAGGAGAAGAGGATCCTCGAACAGCTCCAGACAGATTGGGCAGGTCAGCTCCGACTCCAGCGTGTCCATCTTCAGTGAAGCCGTCGGGACGCCAGCGAGACCCAGGGAAGCCGTCCAGCCGTCTGTGGACGAATTAAAGGGTTAGTTCACCCAAAAATTAAAATTCTGTCAGTTATATCTCACCCTCATGTTGTTCCAAGACTTTCGTTCATCTTCGGATATTAGATATTTTTGATTAAATCTGAGAGCTGGATCACTCCTCCATGGGCTTCTACAGGCCTGAAACTTGTTCCCCCGAAAAGTTATTAAAGACATCGTTAAAATAGTCCAAGTGACTACAGTGGCTCAATCTTCAGTTTATCAAAAGACGAGAACACTTTTTGTGCGCAAAAACAAACAAAAATAACGACTTTATTTCAACTATTCATGTCCATCTCTGTTGGTTACAGATTCTATCTAAAATAAATTCTGTTCTTTTGATCTTACTTTTCATTAAAGAATCCTGATAAATAAAATATATCACAGTTTTCGCAAAAGCATGAACTGTTTTCAACACTGATAATAATCATAAATGTTTCTTGATCATCAGATCCTCATATTATCCTGATTTCTGAAGGATCATGTGACACTGAAGACTGGAGTAATGATGCTGAACATTCAGCTTTGATCACAGGAATAAATTACACTTTACTATATATTCACATAGAAAACAGATGATTTACACTGGAATAATATTTCACTGTTTTACTGTATTTTTTTATCAAATAAATAAATACTACCTTGGCTAAAAATCTCCCCGACCTCAAATTCTTGAGCGCCAGTGTATTTTGCCTCACAAACCACTCAAAGCTTTCATGACTCATTTATATTTGATAATCACAGGCTTTAGGACAGAAAGAGCAGAAGCGAGAGCTCTTTATCTGCTCCTGCACTGTTCCTCCGGAAGATCCAGTGATGGGAACGTCCTCCAGTTTCAGAACATTTCTCATTAAATTCATTTAAATCTAATACTCTTACTGGATGGGTCCAATCCATCTCATGTAGTCCAATTAAGATTGCTTAATTATTTTTGAGTGCTTAACTATATATGTATTATTGATATTGCAAAACCACCAGACAAATTTGAGTGATACGGACGTTTACAGAATCCTGAAGATCTCAGGATCTCTAGAGCACTTATAGTCATATTTTGCACATACTTGTTCCATATAGGATTTAAGACCAGATGTAATGATCAAGATTGCTCAAAGTTTCACTTTTAATGGAGCCAATAAAGTGCAGGTTTGTAAAGTCCTCCTATTATGCGTTTTAGGATATTCCCTTTCATGTAGTGTGTAATAAAGCTGTTTGTGAATGTACAAGTTTAAAAGATTCTCTGGTCCTGATTGGCTGAGCAGCGTCTCTTAGCCCCGCCCTCACACACTAGTGCATCTGAGACTGAAGAGTTCGGCTCGTGTTGTTCGTGTCGAAGACGCCGTTTTCTGAGATTGATACGGTAAAACCCACGCCATCGTTACGAGAGCTGAGATTCAGATATGATAATGAGGGTTTGCTTTCTGACCAATCACAGCAGAGCAGCTCTCAGAGAGGCGGGGCTTCCAGAGACTGAATCTTTGATTGGAGCGTTTCAGACACTGAGAGAAAAGCTGATTTTTCGACCTTAGATGCACGTAAATCTTTTGTTAGGAACCTTTAAAATTGCATAATAGCACATTAAATATTACCCTAACTTTTTTTGAGTTGACTATATCTCTGGTGGGACCAACCTAAAATTTTCCCAAATAAATTGTTTTTGAGATTCTAAAACCAATCAAATTTCAACTTCAAAGCCACCGAAATTAACATTTTTGGACCACTTAAAAACAGACAGAACCAGTGACTGACAACCATTGACTCCTTTAATGCAGTTTTATCTCCCACAGGGAGTTTTGCGAGAAACATCTGAAATATGTTGATACTTCCTAAACTGTTACACAGCAACAAATGCAAACACCGTGAGTATTTGCATATGTCATTAAAGCAGCACACCGGGCCTGTCAGCATTGTGTTTTTGATTGTGTAATATTCTAATGTGACCCGTCAGAGAGCTTGACGGCTCAGTGGAGCAGAATCTCCACGCTTTGTTTGGGAGCAGATGCACTGATGTCCATCACACTCAATCACACGCTTCCCATCATACACTCATTATGAAGCTCGTTACTCCACAGGATCTGTGAAGATCCAGTAATTACTGTTTCCAAAGCCATCGCCAAACAAAAGGCCAATTGTTTGAAGTTAATACAATATCTGTAAAAATGTGCACAGAAACAGTTGCCTGCTCTAAACAATGACCTTCGTTTATTATGTGACGAATCTATAAATCTAAACCATAAAGTTCACATAAATTATGCAATACAGTATGGAATAATACACATACTGTATTATCATAATCAAGCCCCAAATTATGCACAAAAATATGCCCGATTTCATATTTCACATTTTAAGATAATAAAGCCAAGCCAAAAACCCTTAATAATACAATATAATAAATAATGCAAATGCATGTGAATTATGTAAAGACCAAACAGCAGCTTTGTGCCTAATTTCTACTCTAAACGAAGCCATAAAAGATAATTAATCAGAAGATTAGTTTATCATTAATGTCCATGAGTGAGATGTGAGGATTAAATGGGATAAACAGTATTAAATCGAAGCATCAAGACAAATTAATGTTTAACTGTTAAAATTCCTTCAGAGCAACAGACCAAAACCAATCTTCAGTTACACTTTATTTTAAGGTGCCTTTGTTTCACTGTAATTATATATTTAAGTGCTGAGTAATGATAACTAGGCTACATCTTGTGGTTTAGGGTTTGTTGCATGTAATACTACAGTAACTACATGTAACAATGACACTGTAAATGAAAGGGTTACCCAAACTTCTATAACTCTAAACATTCATTGACTTGAAAATCGCAGTTTAGCAGAACAGAATGTGGCCCATTTTTACAGGAATTAACTTTAAACTCAGTAAAGTAACAGTTTCCCGAGCCATCTGTGCAGCGCAATGCATTACATCCAAACTAAAGATGCACACGGAATATTATACGGAGACAGATTCATATACAGAGTATCATACAGTCCGCTGTCACACACACACACACACACACACACACACACACACTACAGTAACGCAGTTGTGTTTCACCCACCGATGGATTTCGCGTCTCTTCGCGCTTCACAGCCATTTCCAGAACTTCTGTTCAGATTTCAGAAAGCTTGTTTTGTTCGGAGAAAAGCTCTTGTGGAGAGCAAAAATTCCAGATGGTTCATTTCCCCATAACACGCTTAATCCAAAGTCACTGCCAGTGCGAGACGCTGAACTCACACACACACACACACACACACTCCAGAGGGAAGTCCGACCCACTTCCGCGAATCGGTTCTTTCGAACATATCAATTCAGTGAACCAGAGATTCTGTGATTCGTTTACGTCATCACGTAACCCTTGACATCACGGCGCGGTATTTCTAAAAAATTCCATCCGTTCCATTTCCAACGGATTATTGGAAAAATATTTTAAACATAAATGTACATTTTTAAAAATGTTTATTATATTCAGAAATTAATTAAATTGAATAATGAATTGAGTAATGAATTCTCAAATGCCCTCATTAAAATGAAAAATCAAAATGCAGTAAAACTTTATAATTTGTTTGAATTATATAATCGGGTTTAGTTTCTATAATTTTTTTAATTTATTTAATTAACTTTATTTGAATTATATTCTATAATATTCTTAATGCGCATGTGAACGCCATCAGCGTTTATCACAGGTTCAGTTTAAAGTCTTATTTTCGTCTTAGCGGCCCCTAATTTAATAACAAATGATCATTTTGATGGAAGTGAATCATTCAAAACTAACTTTAGCTGGAAATAACATTATTCAAGAACCGCTAAAAAGCAAAAACAATCTCTGTTACCTTAAATTATATGTTTATCACTGTAAAGCTGCTTTGATACAATCTACATTGTTAAAAGCGCTATATAAATGAAGATGACTATTATTTAATTTGATGTATTTTGATGTTTATTTGATCATGGATTCAATATGCTTCTGTTGTGTTGGGTCTTCATGCCAGTATATTCTCTGTATATTGACTGTTTATGCCATTTTGTTGTAGGCTATTCAGATTTTGTATTCAATAAAAAATGCGTGCCATTTTTAGTGTCATGGATATACTATAGTCTTTGTAATATTCAGATTTAGACTTTTTGTTTTGTTTTTTACATAAATCTTATGTATTTTTTGTTTATTGTAATTACATTGATGTCAGTTCAGGTTATTGCAGCAAATATTCAGTGAAAACAAACAAACAAACAAACATAAAAGCACTTTAGTCCGCAATACTGAATAATTGAGTAACTCCAAACAGTTAGGGAGAGTTTTAGTCAATATCAACCTAAATAAATCCTTATTTTATAACACAAATTAATGCAAAATATTTTATTAAACAGTAATCAAAATACTAGAACTATTTATAAACCATCTCACAAAATTAATTAGCATCTGTCAGATTTTGCATGTTCAAGTTGTAAATATTTCAGCATTATAATTCCTAATATTTCTGCTATGTGACGATTATACAGTAAATTATCAATCAAATCCTTGCATGATTATAAAAATATTAATTATTAAAAACTGGTTAACTGTAAGTAACATAACCAAATATTGTGGAAATTATATTTTAAAAGACAATAGATTTTATGTGAAATAATGAGGCTATGTGAAAGTATTAATGATCTTAATATTAGCCTATAATTACCTATAAAAGGCATGTGTATAGTATAGATAGTAAAATATTGTTAAACTTATGGGAAGCACTAAAATGTATACATGTTATGACCTCAGTGTTTACAGTAATGTTTAACAAAAAAACAAAACAATATACACTATGGATCACCACGAGGCTGAAAGAGGTAGCTGACTGAAGAACCGTTCGTAATGATTCAAAATGATTCGTTAACCGAGTCAACGAACCGGTTAACCGAGCGGTATTGTGAACTGGTTTATGAGCCGACTTGACTCAAAAGAATGATTCTTTGTTGAATCGTATATATCGTATAGAGAGAGAGAGTAAGTAAAGTCAGCACAACAGGAAAAGCGGCCTGATAATTCCAGGAAAAGCGACTCCACCTAGAGAAAGAGTGGAAAGAGATTGAGAGAGTCAGTGTCTCTCATCAGCTTCTCTTCTGAGGACACAATGCTGGATCTGAGAGGCAGTAAAACACATCTGACTGACAGTAAATATTTATATGTGTGTTAAAGACTGCATGTGAAGTATCTGCATCTCCTCCTCCTCCTCTCCTTCATATCTCCTCCTCCTCCTTCTCTCCTTCATCTCTCCCTCTCCTTCATCTCTCCCTCTCCTTCATCTCTCCCTCTCCTTCTCCTCCTCCTCTCCTTCATATCTCCTCCTCCTCCTTCTCTCCTTCATCTCTCCCTCTCCTTCTCCTCCTCTTCTCCTCTCCTTCATCTCTCCTCCTCCTCATCTCATCTCCTCTCCTCCTCCTCTCCTTCATCTCTCCTCCTCCTCATCTCATCTCCTCTCCTCTCCTTCATCTCTCCTCTCCTCTCCTCTCCTCCTCCTCCTCCTCTCCTTCATATCTCCTCTACTCCTCTCCTTCATCTCTCCTCCTCCTCCTCCTCTCCTCATCTCCTTCATCTCCTCTCCTTCATCTCTCCTCTCCTCTCCTCTCCTCTCCTCCCCTTCATCTCTCCTCTCATCTTTTCTCCTCTCCTCCTCTCCTTCATATCTCCTCTCCTCTTTTCTCCTCTCCTCCTCCTCCTCCTATCCTTCATCTCCTCTCCTCTCCTCCTCTCCTTCATCTCTCCCCTCCTCTTTTCTCCTCATTCTCCTTCATCTCTCCTCTCCTCTTTTCTCCTCTCCTTCATCTCTCCACTTTTCTCCTCTCCTCCTCTCCTTCATCTCTCCTCTCCTCTTTTCACCTCTCCTCCTCCTCTCCTCTTTTCTCCTCTCCTCCTCTCCTTCATCACACCCCTCCTCTTTTCTCCTCTCCTCCTCCTCCTCCTCTCCTTCATCTCTCCCCTCCTCTTTTCTCCTCTCCTCCTTCTCCATCTCTCCTCTCCTCTTTTCTCCTCTCCTCCTCTCCTTCATCTCTCCACTTTTCTCCTCTCCTCCTCCTCCTCCTCTCCTTCATCTCTCCTCTCCTCTTTTCTCCTCTCCTTCATCTCTCCCCTCCTCTTTTCTCCTCTCCTTCATATCTCCCCTCCTCTTTTCTCCTCTCCTCCTTCTCCATCTCTCCTCTCCTCCTCTCCTTCATCTCTCCACTTTTCTCCTCTCCTCCTCCTCCTCTCCTTCATCTCTCCCCTTCTCTTTTCTCCTCTCCTCCTCCTCCTCCTCCTCTCCTCTTTTCTCCTCTCCTCCTCCTCCTCCTCTCCTTCATCTCTCCTCTCCTCTTTTCTCCTCTCCTTCATCTCTCCCCTCCTCTTTTCTCCTCTCCTTCATATCTCCCCTCCTCTTTTCTCCTCTCCTCCTTCTCCATCTCTCCTCTCCTCTCCTCCTCTCCTTCATCTCTCCACTTTTCTCCTCTCCTCCTCCTCCTCTCCTTCATCTCTCCCCTCCTCTTTTCTCCTCTCCTCCTTCTCCTCTCCTCTTTTCTCCTCTCCTTCATATCTCCCCTCCTCTTTTCTCCTCTCCTCCTTCTCCATCTCTCCTCTCCTCCTCTCCTTCATCTCTCCACTTTTCTCCTCTCCTCCTCCTCCTCTCCTTCATCTCTCCACTTTTCTCCTCTCCTCCTCCTCCTCTCCTTCATCTCTCCCCTCCTCTTTTCTCCTCTCCTCCTCCTCCTCCTCTCCTCTTTTCTCCTCTCCTTCATCTCTCCCCTCCTCTTTTCTCCTCTCCTCCTTCTCCATCTCTCCACTTTTCTCCTCTCCTCCTCCTCCTTTCCTTCATCTCTCCTCTCCTCTATTCTCCTCTCCTCCTCCTCCTCCTCCTCCTCCTCCAAGACGCCTTCAAATAAATAAATCTTGAATTAATATTACCACGACCCACAAAGTCCAAGAAAAAGCCATATTCACATGACTGGCTGAAGAGAGAAATGCAAAACAGCAGATTTTCCCCGGATACACTGAACAAATATTGTTTTATATTAGCCATAATAACAAGTGACAGATGGATTTGTAACAAAATATCATAGAATTTGTTTGGACACATGACCTTCGATGACCTTAGCATTGCTTTTTTTCCTGTCTGTGACTGTTATGATATACACACACACACACACATATATATAATACAATTTTATAATACATATATAGAACTAAATATAAAATATATAATTATAATTTAAAGCATATATTATTGCAGGACAAACATCTACTACCAAAATGTAAAATAATATATGTGGATATTTAAATCCATTATAGTAATGAGAATTTGGGTGAAAATGTGCTTAATTGTCCTAAAAAGAAATGCTGCAGTGAAATATGATTCTAAAATAAAATATAAATAAAATATTCCTGTGCAAAATATGTTTATTTTATATATTTATGTTTATTGTTATGAAATATGATTTGCATGTTCTTGACAGGTTTGGAGATATGGATCAAACTCCCATCAGTGACAGTTATTAAATATGAATGATAAATAGAATGTGTTCCGTGACACACACACACACTCAGTCTCTCTCTCTCTCTCTCTCTCAGCTTCAGAGCAGCTCGTGTCAGATGTGGCCTGAGGACCGGCACTGACGGACCACACACACACACACACACACACACACACACACACACACACCACAAACAAGCTCTGGTCACTGTGATCCTGACGCCACGGAATTATTAACTGTTGATTAAAATGCTAAATTTGGTTTTACAGTGGAAATATGAATAGACTTGGACTTGGTGCTGAAACCCAAAGCACAGGACAATAGAGACACCAGAATAACAATATTCATAATTCTGAAGCTGAAAATACTGAATTATTTTAGATGAATATGTTTGCACTCTGTCACTGACTAGATATATTTAATACAATGTAGGCCACTTTTACTGTAACATCAGACATTTGGCATTATTATCAGGACACACAAATATTCCCCCATTGCATTATATTCATCATATAGTAGTTTATTCTAGTACTGGCACTAAAATTTGATTTTTTCCCCTCACACAATAATTTTTATTTTGGGTGAACTATACACAATACATATTGATGCATTTTTGTATTGCGATATATTGTGACACCCCTTTACTAGTTACTTGACAAAATCAATCTGATTACATAACTGAAGTTGTGTAATGCGTGACACTGTTACACATGTCCTGATCTCACGGATCAATCTTTCCACAGTCAAAAGCCCTGAGACTGAAGCAGAACGAGCAGAGCCGTCGATGCACAGATCAATGCTGTGAAACACCCACAGCTTCAGTCTCGGGATTCAGTATTCAGTCTCAGATTCAGACTCAGTATTCAGTCTCAGATTCAGATTCAGATTCAGACTCAGTCTCAGGATTCAGTCTCAGGATTCAGTCTCAGATTCAGTCTCAGATTCAGATTCAGTATTCAGTATTCAGTATTCAGTCTCAGATTCAGATTCAGACTCAGTATTCAGTCTCAGATTCAGACTCAGTATTCAGTCTCAGATTCAGACTCAGACTCAGATTCAGATTCAGATTCAGATTCAGACTCAGTCTCAGGATTCAGTCTCAGATTCAGTCTCAGATTCAGATTCAGTATTCAGTATTCAGTCTCAGATTCAGACTCAGGATTCAGTCTCAGATTCAGACTCAGTATTCAGTCTCAGATTCAGATTCAGATTCAGACTCAGACTCAGACTCAGACTCAGACTCAGATTCAGATTCAGACTCAGTCTCAGGATTCAGTCTCAGGATTCAGTCTCAGATTCAGTCTCAGATTCAGATTCAGATTCAGATTCAGTATTCAGTATTCAGTCTCAGATTCAGACTCAGTATTCAGTCTCAGATTCAGACTCAGTATTCAGTCTCAGATTCAGATTCAGATTCAGACTCAGACTCAGACTCAGACTCAGATTCAGATTCAGTCTCAGGATTCAGTCTCAGGATTCAGTCTCAGGATTCAGTCTCAGGATTCAGATTCAGATTCAGTATTCAGTATTCAGTCTCAGATTCAGACTCAGTATTCAGTCTCAGATTCAGACTCAGATTCAGATTCAGATTCAGACTCAGATTCAGACTCAGATTCAGGATTCAGATTCAGACTCAGACTACGATTCAGATTCAGTCTCAGGATTCAGACTCAGATACAGTCTCAGGATTCAGTCTCAGGATTCAGTCTCAGGATTCAGTATTCAGTCTCAGATTCAGACTCAGATTCAGACTCAGATTCAGACTCAGATTCAGACTCAGATTCAGACTCAGATTCAGTGTCAGGATTCAGTCTCAGATTCAGACTCAGATTCAGAATCAGATTCAGACTCAGATTCAGTGTCAGGATTCAGTCTCAGATTCAGACTCAGACTCAGATTCAGACTCAGACTCAGATTCAGAATCAGATTCAGAATCAGATTCAGACTCAGACTCAGATTCAGACTCAGATTCAGATTCAGATTCAGATTCAGATTCAGACTCAGATTCAGATTGAGATTCAGGATTCAGATTCAAGATTCAGATTCAGATTCAGATTCAGATTCAGGATTCAGGATTCAGATTCAGGATTCAGATTCAGTCTCAGGTTTCAGATTCAGACTCAGACTACGATGCAGATTCAGATTCAGTCTCAGGATTCAGACTCAGATTCAGTGTCAGGATTCAGTCTCAGATTCAGAATCAGACTCAGATTCAGACTCAGACTCAGACTCAGACTCAGACTCAGATTCAGACTCAGACTCAGATTCAGACTCAGACTCAGAATCAGACTCAGAATCAGACTCAGACTCAGACTCAGACTCAGATTCAGACTCAGATTCAGATTCAGGTTCAGGTTCAGGATTCAGGATTCAGATTCAGATTCAGGATTCAGATTCAGTCTCAGGTTTCAGATTCAGACTCAGACTACGATGCAGATTCAGATTCAGTCTCAGGATTCAGACTCAGATTCAGTCTCAGGATTCAGATTCAGGATTCAGATTCAGATTCAGATTCAGATTCAGATTCAGGATTCAGATTCAGTCTCAGGTTTCAGATTCAGATTCAGACTCAGACTACGATTCAGATTCAGATTCAGTCTCAGGATTCAGATTCAGACTCAGACTACGATTCAGATTCAGATTCAGTCTCAGGATTCAGATTCAGACTCAGATTCAGTCTCAGGATTCAGTCTCAGATTCAGATTCAGTCTCAGATTCAGATTCAGATTCAGACTCAGACTGACGTTTGAGCACGGCTAATCTCTGGCAGATTCTGCTGGACCACATGATAAATAATAACAGAAGTTTTTCACTTCCTGATCTCACCAGAGAAATATTTCGATAGTTCACTCAGATGCATGAAAGCTGCTTGTGTTTTCCTCATGTTTTGGACACTATCTGCACAGATCTGCATTCATCAGTCTTTTCATCAACTGGCGTTTGAGGGATTTTTACATGAAGTTTCACATTATAGTCTTTGACAATCATTTCCACCATAACACTGTATTACTGTGAAAAGTTTTACTTGTCAAGTCTAATCATTTTATGATTTGGTATTTTGCATTTAGTTTAACGAGCAATAAAAAAATATGATAGATTCCTGAACCAATATGAACGATTCTTTTGTATTGGCTCAGGTTTAACCAACTTTCTGTCATATGTCTTATTTTGTTTTTTTCTGATTATCTATCTCTTCTTAGTATTGTTTCCCTATAAAAATGTAAGGCACTTCATCTTTTATTTTCTTCTCATCCTTTGTCTTTTGTTTGCCCTCTTCATATGTATGTGATTTCTTATTATAAGTGTTTCTTATTATAACTCGTATGTTCTCCTGAATGTTTGTATATTTGCATGTTTCTGGAATAAAAAATAAAAAATATATATTTTGCATTTAATTCAATGACACTTGGTCGAAATAAATAGGCCTGTTGAGATCTATTTGATAATTGCTACAGCATGCATTTGTATATTGCATTGTTAAATAAATCAGCATCAAGTTGCCATTGCATATTAATAACACTCGCAGAATCTGGAGCTCAAACGCTAGTTTTCAGTCAGTAATATACTGATGATGTGGACTGAGGACACGAATGACATCTCAACACTGACAGATATTATAAAGAAGAGAAATGTCCCGAGATAAACTTTTCTTTCTCTCTCTCTCTCTCTCTCTCTTTCTTTCTTTCTTTCCAGCCACTGATGAAGTCAAGAGACTTAATAATGACTTTCACAGACCGAATCTGCAACAAAACTCCTCAAAACTGCCCGTCTGTCCTCAATAAAGCACTGAAATGTACAAATCACTTCTTCGAAAAGCGGCTTGAAGGAATGCAGTGTTTCTTCTTACCTGCAACATGATGGAAGTCTGATAAAAGTGAGCAAATGGTTGAGAGTTTCGGCCAGTGTCCAGTTTCAGCCTGTCAAAGAGTTGCTGTGTGTTTCTGTGTTTCAGTGTGTGTCGCTTCTTCAGTGTCTGCATCTCTTTCAGCCTGATGACGGACAGCCGAACCGGCCAATCAGAGCGCGTCTAACCATGTGGGCGGGGTTTCAAATTGGGGTTCGAAATAAACGTAAAAACAAATAAATAATAAGACTAAACTAAATGTAAAAAAATATATATATAATAAAACATTAGATTAGAAATAAATATATATATATTTTTTAAATCATTGTTTTAAACTTTTATCATATTAATAAATCACAGTATAAATTGTAGGCCTATATTTACATGGTCTGTGGCAAAACTGAAACATTTTTATTACAAGCTGTTTTCAACATGGTCACAGTGACCTGTGGAAAAGTTTATGTTTATTAATCTTTGTTGAAGTGAGTTAATAAAAATGCAACTGTTCATTTTTAGTTGATGTTAGCTCGGGCTCATTAAAGCTACTCTATTTTACTATATATAATATATATATATAAACAATAACTTGTTATTAATGAAAAATCATCATGTGTGTGTCGACAGTTAGCGTGTGTGTGTGTGTGTGTGTGTGTGTGTGTGTGTGTGTGTGTGTGTGTGTGTGTGTGTGTGTGTGTGAATGTGTGTGTGTGTGTGTGTGTCAACAGGCGAGAGTCTCTGCTGATGCAATTACAATAATATTCTTTGTTCTTATTCAACAATGTATTTCTACTCAACTCTACTCTTGTCATCTCCAGCTGAAGTGCAGCATTACATGAGCGATAACACACTCGACAACTGTGTGTTTCTTCAACTTCACTCACACTCACACTCACTCAACATTAAGAAAATCCACACACACATCGAGATATAAAATAAAACATATTTATACGACAACCTAAACTGAAATAAATATAAAGTTTTCAACAATTATTGTGTAATATTTACCATCTAATAATCCCTCAAAGACGTAATTTCTACCTAAACCCAAAATATTTCCTCTTATAAATGTATTCTAAACAATTTTGTGCACTTGTTTACAAAGAAAGCAGCGGCGAAGAGCAGGAGATGAAAAATGAGATGTAAAAACAGACAAATTCTGTTATGTATGTATATTTAATCTTTTTTTACATTTTTTTTCATCATGGCAAATTGATTGGAAATAATGCATTATTTATGATTAAATATACATGCACTAAAGTGAAAATGAACTAATTAAATAAATAACAATGTCAGTTCCCCAGGCTGTTATCAAATAACCCTGAGATGATGGAAATAATCGTCAGCCGTGTTTCCATCCAGATATTTGGATGTGCATTCTGGGATATTGCATAAAAACACTCAATTGAGGCAGATGATTGTTTTATCCAATCAGAAATCCCTCAATCCTCATGTGACTCGTGTGACTGTGATTGGGTAACTGCAGTGGACCAATGGCGTCGCAGCGTACTGTTGGTGTTCTGGAAGTGTGTGATTGTGTGTAAATCCCTCCAGAAGCGTCTCACACACACGAGTGTGTTCCCGAACACCAGCATCCGCAAGTTTACTGTGTGTCTGACGCTCTTTTATGATGGAGGGAAACAGACACATTGCAGAAACGTACAGTTTATTACTGATATTTAGAGCCAATTTCCCAGGAAGGGATGATTTTGTTCTCTTGAAGAAGTGTTATGCAATGTTCCACTTTTGTGCAAAAGTTAGGATGGAAACGTGTTTGACCGAACAACAATGTGAGATGAAATATGAGATGCATGATGTAAAAACAAAGACAAATTCACTTTTATTGTGCATTATTTCCAATCAAATTACCAAATGATGCAAACAATAAATAAATAATGAAATATACATGCACTAAAGTGAAATGAACTAATTAAATAATAAAAAAGTCACAGGATGTTATCAAACACAATCTGAGATCCAGATTCCAACAACGTGCATGCGTGTGTTAAGCGTTATTTGTCAAATGTAAAGTTCTCAAGACAAGAGTTTGCAGAAGAAACACTGGCTTCTATAGATTTACGATTGGACGTTAATCCGAGCGCTGGTTTACGAGCCCTAGAGAAACGAACGCCTCTCCTAGACAAACGTTAGTTCTGCTGGTAAAGCTGGTGTTCAGGCAGTGGCCTGTGTGCATGTGTGGAAATACTTTGGTCTGCTGTAAGATCTGCGGTGAAGCTGAAGAATGCTGGAATCTGTGCCTGAAGTCAGACGAGTTCAGCAGAAACTCCTCATCCTCACTGTTTCCCAGAGAACTGACCCTTCAGCGCGAGTGTTACGGATACTCAGCATCTGATCGTGATAATGATTGTTCCACGTTTGGGATCTGTGGATCTGTGCCCGGATCATGCATTCTTCCAAGGCTCACTAATGCTGTGCAAAGACCTTCAGCCAAACAGAGCAACACAAACCAAAGTCTCAGGAACAGTGAACACTATAACTAACTATCTAACTACACAACTATCGATCTATCTGACTAAGTGTGTGTTAAAGGCCCATCGCACTGAAGCGACGTCATTCCCAGATGAGATCAGGAAAATCTGTCTTTTGTGAATTCAAGGGAAAGTTCAAATGGGAGTGAATTGCTCTCTGTGTTTATCTAAAGCCACATTTCACATTTCTTTCTGCGAATGCAATGCAGCAATGGCGCTGCACCACTAACTGTTTATTTCCTGAAGGAAATATCAGTGTTTGCACAAAATACCATCAAGTTTTAGATAAATTCAATGTTTTTTTTTTAGCCGTTGATTGTGTAAAAAGGACATAATCTAACAGTCTTTGCAGTGCAGTACACAGTTAAACAGATCCAATAAAGAGCAGCCAATCAGAATTTAGTATACAAATTTAACTTTTAAATAATGCAAATCAACAAAAATAATCTTAAATTTCTTAAAAAGTACAAAAACCTATCAATTTTTTTTGTGCAGTGCAATTTAATGTTTATTAGAGTATTGTGTGTCTATTAGAGCAACACGCATAGAGCCAAAGTGAGTAAAATGCCAATAGAAAGGAGACGAAGTTCAGATCTGCTGAATAAAGTGCTGTAAAAACTAGAGAGAAATAGTGCTTTTAAACACTGCATCATCTATTTAAATAAGACATTTTTGAGTGCATGTATTTTTATGCTTATTGCTGTATTGTGTATTAGTGAAAATAACTGGTGTAGGATTTACTTTGCTAGTACATTTCACAAATAATTACAAAGATGCCACATGAATCAAAAATAATAATAAATAGTTGACTAAAATGATCAGCAGTTTTGAATGACTAATTGCCCGAGGTGTAATACTCACGTTACTGACCCTGAGCAGAAACCCTGAGGCCAGAACTGCAGTTTCAAGCTTCTAATGAACTGATGATTATCAGCAAGCGCTCCTCGTCTCCACATATCCAGCGTTTCTTCAACACTTCCAGAGAAGCAGATGCTGAACGTGATGTTTTCTCCCAGCGTTATCCTGGCAAATCTTCCCCGTAAAGAAGCCGGATCCCAGTCCAACACGTCCAGCAGTTCCAGCCCTTCCTTCAGTCTGAGCTTGTGTGTGTAACTGTGTGTGTAACTGTGTGTGTTACTGTGTGTGTTTGTGTTGGTCTCACTCCTGTGCTTCGGTGAAGCTGCCACTCTCACACACACTTGCTAATTAGGACAAAAGCATTAACAGAAGGTTAGAAGGACCTGACAGCGTGAGTGTGTGTGACAGTGTGAGTGTGTGTGTCTACAGAACGCCTCTCGTTCCCAGCACTCATTTGCATTGAACTCATGCCAGACTGCATTCACTTCATCCTAAATTAAAAGGCTGTGAAAAGAGAACTCAACGGATGTCCTGAGAGTAGTCGACTTCCAGACTGGAGTTTAACCGCTCTCCCAGAGAACAATTTACGGTTCCCAGAACGTTCTGGGAAAGTTAGTTTTTGGTTGCGGAAACATTTCCTTAAAGAGCCCCTATCATGGATTTTTGAAAATGCCCTTTCATGTAGTGTGTAATATCGCTCTGAGTGAATGAAAACATACAGCAAAGTTTTAAATCTGAAAGTGCACAGTATATAAAGTTATTGTCTTTCAAAAGTAAGAGTCGACTCTGAGTCAATGAAATGTTTTTCAAACGAGTCATAAGCCGTTTCGTTGTGACGTCCAGACCAAACATTCGTAAACGAAACGTAAAGACATTTTTCCACTGCCCAAGGACGAGCATGTGAAGAATCTGTGGTTAAAGTTAATCTGTACCATGATCCTACAGCAGTATAATCATAAACTTGTCCTGTTACCTTTATTTTACTGACGACTGCTTCTCTAATATCGGAGTCAGCTGATCAGCTGTGGGCCACTGTTACATAAAACTGTCTATTAATGCAGATTGTCTGTCGTTCTCACTACTTTGAGGAAGATTAAACATGGAGCAAGATTTGTTTTACCAATGTTTGTTACATCAATCATTCACGCTAGAGCTCGGCTAATGTATACATTGCATACATGCACTGTTATTGATACAGTTTCCACGTGTTCACCGCAATATATTAGAAACATATTCGGTAAATAAATGATTACAAGTAAAATAATGGGTTGATGGACATGCACTTGTTAATGCTGATAGCTCGGCTATTAGCTCCTCACACTGAGCAGTGGATCAGTGAAGCGTCCTGCTCGAGTCCTGCGATGGAGGTTCGGGTTCAGTGATTGGTTCTTCTTCTTCTAGTGTTTCATCATCGGACTCGCGCTCGGATTTATAAGGTAAAATCAACGTTATTGTTCGTTACTGTGTTTAGTGTACGGTGTAGGAAGCCTCAGGACACGCAGAGCTGTCGGTGTTATGGCAATGGGAAGGACGTGGTAAACCAATCACAGCAGACTGAGCTGTCTGGCCAATCAGAGCAGAGTAGACCAATCACAGCAGACTCAGCTGTCTGGCCAATCAGAGCAGAGTAGACCAATCACAGCAGACTGAGCTGTCTGGCCAATCAGAGCAGAGTAGACCAATCACAACACACTGAGCTGTCTGGCCAATCAGAGCAGAGTAGACCAATCACAGCAGACTGAGCTGTCTGGCCAATCAGAGCAGAGTAGACCAATCACAGCAGACTGAGCTGTCGGCCAATCAGAGCAGAGTAGACCAATCACAGCAGACTGAGCTGTCTGGCCAATCAGAGCAGAGTAGACCAATCACAACACACTGAGCTGTCTGGCCAATCAGAGCAGAGTAGACCAATCACAGCAGACTGAGCTGTCGGCCAATCAGAGCAGAGTAGACCAATCACAGCAAACTGAGCTCTCGGCCAATCAGAGCAGAGTAGGCCAATCACAACAGACTGAGCTGTCTGGCCAATCAGAGCAGAGTAGACCAATCACAGCAAACTGAGCTCTCGGCCAATCAGAGCAGAGTAGGCCAATCACAACAGACTGAGCTGTCTGGCCAATCAGAGCAGAGTAGACCAATCACAGCAAACTGAGCTCTCGGCCAATCAGAGCAGAGTAGGCCAATCACAACAGACTGAGCTGTCTGGCCAATCAGAGCAGAGTAGCTTGTGGAAAGGAGG
>JAULUF010000055.1:43740000-43805000 GCA_031834385.1 Semotilus atromaculatus | reverse complement strand
TTCTATTAAATTATTTTTGACTCCATTTGCAGATATTTGTTCTTGTTTTAAGCACAAACTCACTTCATTAAGATTCATTTTGATAATAATAAATTAGTTTGATAATAAATCCAGAAATACTTTGACAGACATAGCCTTTATTGTGTTTTAAACACGTTTATGACTGCAGAAGATGATACAGCGTCAACAATCACAAACCTCTCATTAACCGCCTCTATTCCGCTCTCCTACTATTTGGATAAAAATAATTGAGCAGCAAAATATATATATATATATCTGTTTTATAAAAAGAAACATGATCAACATTATAATGCTCTTGGCTGTACAAATACACAGAGTATAAAACATTACACAGAAAATAATGTCACTCATTATTATAATGCATAAAGTGTGTTGTGGAATAAAGGACGTGATTTAAGGCATTATTCGTGCTTCACGTGATCAAACGGGTGAAAGCTTCACTAAATAACTCATTTTATGCAATTACAGGGCAATACTGAATCTGGAATAAATCATTCTGTGGAGACTATTATACACAGTGGTAACATACTAGCGGCTACTTTAATAAATAACATTAATAAATACATACATTTGATATTGTAACTCGTTTCTCTTTCAGAATATGAGAAATATGACATTCTATATGTTTGCAGCCCGATGATTAACCCCTCGTTATCTCTGATGATGATGCATGAAAAAGCTGAAAATATAAGTCATTGTTGACGGATAAAGCAAAGCGTCTGTAGAATATCCGAGAGATTAGAGCGCCGCATCATCACTGGATGGAAATACTGATAAACTGGAGTTTTCAGACTGAGAATCTGCTTTATATTCCAATTTATGTCCTGAATTTGAATTGAGCTTCAAACTGAATGAAATGAAATTCCAAATTGAAATTCACATCAATTCATGTAAGAGCAGATGTTCATAATACATTTCATTTTCAGTATGAATTACCAAAAAACATGTTCATATACACCCAACATTTGGATTATTCCAATAAACCCATTAATAATCAATGTTTCAAATGACACCTATAGGAATTTGTTAATGTTTCTGCTCAGCAAAGCCGCATTTCTCTGATAAAAATACAGTAAAAACGTGAAATATTATTATGATGTAAATCATCTGTTTTCTATGTGAATATATAATAAAGTGTAATTTATTCCTGTGATCAAAGCTGAATGTTGATCATCATTACTCCAGTCTTCAGTGTCACATGATCCTACAGAAATCAGGATAATATGATGATCAGATGCTCAAGAAACATTTATGATTATTAATGTTGAAAAAAGTTGTGCTGCTTCATATTTATGTGGAAACTGTCATACATTTTATTTTTCAAGATTATATGACGAATAGAAAGTTCAGCTTTTTTAAAAATAGAATCTTTTGTAACAAATATATTTACTGTCACTTTTGATCAATTTAATGCATCTTTGATGAATACCAGTATTAATTTAAATACAAATTTTGAACAGTAAGACATTTAAATACTAATCCCCAATTTTAATATCAATACTTGGTTTGCTAAAGTTATGTAAAACGTGGAAACATCTCTGTGATGTGGACGATTTAAATTCAAACTTTTAAATGAAAAGTTCTTAAAGTGACAGTCCACACAAATATGATCATTTACTCGTTCCAAACCTGTACGACTTTCTTTCTTCTCAGTGAAAAAATGTCTTAATGAAAGTTCATCGTTGTGTCTGCACAGGTTTATATTCCCCAGAACTGTCCCTTTAAAGAGTGTTTCACACCATTGTCTCTGGAAGCGTGTCTAAACTGTCTGATGACAAGAGCTGCCATATTTGCCACCTCTCCATAGGCCAGTCTGGATGCTGAGTGATGCGTGACTCCGCCCCCTGAGCCACCTCTGATTGGTGGAGCGCAGTGCGACGGCTGGCTGTGATTGGGGCGTTTGAACGTCCCGTGTGCGTCTCAAGCGCAGGATTGGCGTCGCTGGCGTCCTCATAGAAGACGTCGGAGGAGCTGCGTTTACACTGGTGTGCGTCTGAGCCTGCGGACACAAGCACAAGTTCAGGAGGTCAGATGATCACAGGCAGAAAGAGAACGTCTTCTCTTCAGTGCGAGACTTAAGGCCTGATTTCCCCTCAGCGAAGGGAAACACTTTAATGTTGCATATAATCCCGTAAACGGTTCTCTTGGGTCAGGGAACCCGCTAAGTGTTTACCGACAGGTTTTGCCGTTATAAATTCGACTGCTGCCATAGACACGCTATTTGTTAATAATAACTCTACATGCTACCGTTCCTGTAACTGACGTGTGTTTTGTCCTGTACCTGTGAGGAGTTTGTCCTGAAGTCCTGACAGAAGAGTGTGTCGCGTTCGCCAGATACTGGCCGTTTCACGCAACGTTTCCCCTGAGGACAAGAGTGAGTTCATTACTGACACGTATAAAATGAAAAATAAAAATAAAGTGTGACGTTTGGTATGACTGTGCTTATGTTGCTTAATTTAACCAAATGTATAAGTTTTAAAAAAATTATCTTCTTCCTCAGTGTTTCTGTCTTGTTTTCCAGCACAAATATCTAAACATTCTTAAAATCAAGATACATTTACTGGAGAAAGAAAAAAAAATATCAAAATGTATTTGTTTGTGCTTAAAACAAGAACAAAAATATGCTAATAGTGTCAAGAATCAATTTTTCCCTTTGAATCAAGTTTTTGAGGAAAACATTCCAGGATTTCCTCCATATAGTGACTCCAATGGGGTCCAACGGGCCGAAGGTCCAGATGTGAGTTTCAGTGCAGCTTCAAAGTCTCGACACGATCCAGCCGAGGAATAAGAGTCTCATCTAGTGTTATAAATGTGGCTGGTTTGTGTAGATGAGACTCTTATTCCTCGGCTGGATCGTGTCGAGACTTTGAAGCTGCACTGAAACTCACATCTGGACCTTCGGCCCGTTGGACCCCATTGGAGTCACTATATGGAGGAAATCCTGGAATGTTTTCCTCAAAAACCTTCATTTCTTTTTCACTGAAGAAAGAAACACATGAACATCTTGGATGAAGGAAATTTTAATTCTGAAGTGAACTCGTCCTTTAAATCATTCGTATGATGCGCTTCCTCAGATGATGAACTCACCAGAGTCGGGTTGTGCGGACGGGAGGCTGGGATCCACTGTGACGCTCCCAGCGAGAGCCAGACTGGGAGGCTGTGGTCCCGAGGGATGGAGCCACTGGGAGAGCACCGGAGAGTTGTTCTCGTACGGAGAGATCTCGCCGCTGGAGCGCTTGGACTCGCTGCAGGAGTCGTGGGTGTAGAGGGAAAGTATGAGCGTATGAATGAGCTAACATTTGATAACCATAAGCAATCCACAGTAGTCAACATTTGAAGTGGATCAAAACCTTTCATCAAATTATACATGAATTTTGAACAATACCCGTTCTTGTCTTATGAGAACCTTTGATCCACTTCAAATGTTGACTACTGTATTTACAGCATTTGTCTTTGTTAATGTTCATTAAATAAAATGCATTGTTTGTTCACAGAGCATGTTACTACTGTTAACCGTTGTGTATTAAACAGTGTTTATTGTGCATGTGATGTTCTGAAGCACTTCTATAGCCGGACATTAAACGGGACCGTCACGATCACTAATTCCGTGCTGACGATTAACTGTCAAACGAATAATTGCGATTAGTGATTTCTGTTTTGTTCATGTCAGTGTCAGCCTAATACATTATTTTTTACTTGGAATCGTATATAATAAATGAATATTTAAATAAAATGGGTCCATTTGATTTACATTTAATGCTATATATAATAATATAATACCGATAACCGATAATTCTTTATATTTGAATAACCAAAATATTAGCCGATAAATCTAAATCCAAATTTTTCTATAATTTTTGAGAGCCTGATTACAAAAACTTAAGTCTCACCATTAAAAGCCACGTCCCAAACACACAATTATAAGGTTCTATAATTATTGCTATGTTCATTTTATGTAGCCGATATGACAGACTTGTGTTGCACTTCACTGTATTTTTTTTACTTTTTTTTTTAAGTGATTCCAATCATATTTCAAGCAATTTGAAACCATCATGTTGAACAGTGCACATCTGAAGTGTCTCAGCTGAAGGAAATACTACATTAATTATCGGCTTTTCTCAAATTTTCTCATCGGGCTGATAACGATAACATTAAAAATTAACATATATCGGCTGATACAGCTTTGGTGGCCGATATATCGTGCATCCCTAGTGATAATATAATATAATATTAATTTAATTTAATTTCCCTTATCTAGATGGCAAATTAAATGTAAACTGCACAACGATTGAGGTTCTCTCAAATGACTGTGATTTTATTGAGTAACCACGATCAGATGATTAGTCAATCAATAATGGCAATAGTGTTGATTCTGGTCAGGGAGAAGATGGTGTTTATGACCCAGATGCACTCACTCCCACTGCGGTGTTTTCCTCCTCATCAGATAATCCACCACATCACTGTCCGTGTCCAACAGACTCGCCAGGACCTCGTTCTGCAGCTCCGCAGAGATCTAGAGGATTCAGAGCAACATGATCAACCACTGCCATCATGTCAAAATCACAGAATCAAATCACATTCATCATCTGAGATAAAAGAGTTTGATGTACAAAGTAACTTTCAGAATTTAAAACTTTTTCCAGAGTGGGGAAAAAATGGCATTTATTAACCGAAGCTGTAAAAACATCTCGTTCTGGTCAGTGCTATTGTTAAAACCTAACTTTAAAAAAAAACCTTTAAAATAAAATAAAATAAAACTAAAATAAATTAAAGCTAAATAAAAATAACTAATAAAAGCACATAACAAAATGACAAAAGCTAAAATAAAAAATTAAATAAAAATAAAATGAATTAAAGCTAAATATAAATATAACAAAAATAATAAATATTACAAAGGCACATTAGAATATTACTAAAACAAGCTAAAATAAAAACATTAAATCAAATGAAAATGTATTAAATATAAAAAAAACTAATAAACAAACTAAAATAAAATAATTTAAACAATTATAAATATATATTTTTAAAAAACAATAAAAATTACAAAAAGCACAAAGTGAGTAAAACTTTTACATATAAAAACAATGCTATTTGAAAATTTTAATAAATACTATAAAAGAGTATATATACCGTAATTCCTCAAATAAAAACCGATATTCAAATAAAGGCCGGGCCTCTGATAGTGGCCGGGAGCGTGGTCAACATGGACAAATAAAGGCCGGGCCTCTGATAGTGGCCGGGAGCGTGGTCAACATGGACAAATAAAGGCCGGGCCTCTGATAGTGGCCGGGAGCGTGGTCAACATGGACAAATAAAGGCCGGGCCTCTGATAGTGGCCGGGAGCGTGGTCAACATGGACAAATAAAGGCCGGGCCTCTGATAGTGGCCGGGAGCGTGGTCTCCTACCATGAAGAGTGTGTGGTGTGTGTCGATCATGCGCTGTACGATGCTGATGATGGCGGCGCTGTCCTCCACTCGGGCCGAGCTCTGGACACTGAACTCCTTCTCGGAGATCTTCTGCTGGTGAAGGAGGTTCGGCCCGAAGATCGTGGCCAGATTCAGGGACGTCATCTTGTTCCCAATGACCTGAAGAAGAAGAAGAAACACTGAGCCAAAACACTTCACGCTGGACGTGTGACAACCTGCCCTGCAATGAACTTGTGTTTGTTTGTGTGTGTGTGTGTGTGTGTGTGTTTGTCCCTTCTTCCATTCGTTGCAAAAACGACTTGAACAACTTGTTTTCAACCAGATCTCTGCCTTTCTTACGAAGAACAACCTCCTAAACAACCTCCAGTCTGGTTTCAGAAGCGTCACTCAACTGAGACGGTCCTGCTCTCTGTTACTGAAGCTCTGAGACTCAAGAGCCGCTTCCAAATCCTCAGACCACTTTTCTTCTCCATCTACATGTCATCACTAGATCTGTCATTCAGAAACATGGTTTAACCCATCACTGTTATCAGCTACTGGAGTGCCTCAGGGCTCAGTGCTGGGACCACTTCTCTTCTCCATCTACATGTCAACACTAGATCTGTCATTCAGAAACATGATTTAACCCATCACTGTTATCATCTAGCTACTGGAGTGCCTCAGGGCTCAGTGTTGGGACCGCTTCTCTTCTACATGACATCACTGGGATCTGTCATTCAGAAACATGGTTTAACCCATCACTGCACTCCTTTTGCAGAGATTTGTTATTGTTTTAAGCATAAACTCACTTAATTTTTCAGTAAACAAGACTTAATATCTTCAGTCATTTTGCTTCTCCAATAAATGTATCTTGATTTAAGAATGTTTAGATATTTGTGCTGGAAAACAAGACAGAAACACTGAGGAAGAACAGCGTAAATATGTTTTTAAAAAAAGTATTCTGTAGCAGTATTCACGTGATACATTTACGCAATAAAAATACATTCTAAACAGTTAAATAATTTGCAATAATGAAGTAGTCACTGTATTTTGAAGTGCCCACAAACGAGACAGAAACACTGAGGAAGAATATGATGTTTTGTAGTGTAGTTACATTGTAGTGTAGTGTAGTGTAGTGTAGTTATTCTGCCCAACCTCTTTCCCGGCAGCGTCCCAGGAATCCTCCGCGTGATTGGCCACGTCAGACAGGAAGTGAAGTAAGCGCTGAAGTGTGTCGCTGTTGCAGGCGGGCAGAAGACAGATCAGAAGCTGAACGGCCGAGAGCTGGTCTGGCTTCTCAAGAGCTGTAGAAACACACACGATAAAGCGGAGCACAGGAGAGGAATGTCTGGGATTATCAGGGGCTTTCGCACCAGAGGAACCCTTTCATCATTCCTAGAACTATTGGCGAAAGTTCCCGGATTTTGCCGTGTTTGTTCGCACCGCAGGAACTAGGAACGATTTTAGTTCTAGGAACTCATTTTGAAGGAACTCATTTACTCCTACTTCAGAGTCGGTCTAAACCAGCACTATAGGAACTACCCGCAAAACACCAGCACACGCCATTTTAAAAAAGCACACAGATTAAAGACTATATATTTACTCTAGAAACTAACTCTACGAACATGTAAAACAGAGATAGATGCACCTCCTAATCTTTACGCCGAGGAGAAAATCCAACGCAACTTTGAGGGACCGAGAGAAACATGATTATGTATTTCTGCTCAGCAACACTGGACATCAACACACGGCATACGCTAATAACTTTATTATTGTCTACTTTCTATGTATAACAGTTATATCTAATAATGCTTAGACAGATAGTAAACTAATGAACACGGAGAATGTGAGCACTGTGCACAGTCGCTCTCAGTGCCGTCAAAATAAAAGTCTCAACAACAAGCCTGGCTTAGTCACTTCAGAGTTCCTAATAGCAGTGCAAATGCAACCAGAAAAATGTTCCTAAGGCAACCATTAGTTCTCAGGGAACCACCCTGGTAGCTAGTTTCTATAACTGAGTTCCTATAACTACCCGGTGCGAAAGCCCCTATAGAGATGTTCCTCACATGCGCAGGCGATGAATGCGGAGTACAGCTCTCGGGTCAGCAGAGGATCAGGCATGTCTCGGAGGAACTCTTTCAGCAGCGCCGCCACATCATGAACACTGTGCCTCTGGTCTAAAGCCACGTCTGTGCCCTGATCAAACGCCTCACGCAGCTGAATGACACACAACACACACACACACGGTCAACACTGGCACTAGCCTTCACATACTTTCAATGCATCTAAATTACGCTTAAAAAAAAATATCTAAATTATGACATATGCTCTCAATGACAAATGCGGAACAGTTAGTTAATGTGTTCATGAGCTCAAGGCTAGATTATTGTAATGCTCTACTGGGTGGTTGCCCTGCACGCTTAATAAACAAACTCCAGCTGGTCCAATATATACACAGGTGAAACTCGAAAAATGTGAATATCGTACAAAAGTTATAATTTTGATGATTATGGCTTACAGCTTATGAAAACCCCAAATTCAAAATCATAGAAAATTAGAGTATTACATGAAATTAAAAAATAAAAATTTTAAATACAGAAATGTCGGCCCTCTGAAAAGTATAATCGTGCACATGAATATAGTTATATATACTAGATATATTAGTTTCACCTTTTAATTTGAATGACTGAAAAACATGAACTTTTGCACGATATTCTAATTTTTCGAGTTTCACCTGTATATATTCAAACATGACACGTCTTGTTCTCACCTGCCGAACTCTTTTCTTGGAGCTTCCGACCCGGAAGATCCCGACCGTCTGCAGACCTGAACCGCAAATAACAGCAGCGTTACTCCTCGCTCACACTAAACTCTGCAGACCCCATGAAATGGAAACGGAAACGTTATTTCTTGTGTTGAAAATCGAAACAGGAAGTTGGGGGCGGGGCATTTCGAAGCTTATTCCACGGCTCTGTGGAATACTTGATTCTGATTGGTCAATCACACCATCTAGCGGAATATTATTCCCAGATAACATCAGAAACTCCGGCTCATCCGGGTCACTGAAGTCATTGTGGAATGACTTTGTGGAAGTTTTGCTTTTGGTGAGTTAATAAAATATTCAACTCCGTCGAATCAATATTTCATGTACAGTTATTTAATTATGGCATCCAGTATCGCTCTCTCTCTTGTTTCATACAAACGCTGCGGCGGCCATTTTGTGACACTTGTTTCATACACTGTTGGATTATAAGATACAAACAGGTACGATTTTAAAACGATTTAATTTGAAATTAATAACTCTGATCTCCATAAATATGAATGTGTTGAAATGCTGTGTAGTAAGTGTTATGACTGTATACCGTATCTCTGAAATGTCCATGTTTGATCTCGCCGCTGAAACTCCTCTCTCCGCGCAAGCTTTGCGTTTAAAAAGATAATAACATATTTCAACTCAGATCAATATTTCGTGTCTAATTATTTACTGATGTGGCAAGTATTCGTGTAATAAGCGTGTGTGTGTGTTATCTCAGAATAAACCCCTTCAGGCTGATGAAGACCAGATCCTGATGACCCTGTCAGGTTTATTCTGAGAATACACACACACACACACACACACACACACCTGAAGGGGTTTATTCTGAGAATACACACACACACACACACACACACACACACACACACACACACACACACACCTGAAGGGGTTTATTCTGAGATAAAAAACGGCTGGATGTACATTATCCCGTACTTAAACATGACAGACAGGAACTAATAGGGTCACTGACCGTATCTCTGCAGATGTTGGCAGCAGCTGTCCAGCACGCGCGGCACCTGCCTGTAAATGGGGTTCAGGCTTAGCTTAGCGTCGCTTATCTTCTTCTTCTCGCTGGGTGACTCCAGCGGCATCGACAGCTGTAGTGCCTCCAGGAGACGCGAGTGACTGTCGTCCAGGTCAGTGATGCAGTCCACAGACATGCCGCCCTACAGGGGAAAACACTCCTTTCAGCCAACGCCCGTCTCGGTCTGGCTAACAACATGTTAAATTATGCTAACAACGTATTAAATCATGCTATCAACATGCTAAATCAGGTTAACAATGTGTTAAAGCACACTAAAAATGTGTAAAATTGAGCTATTAACATGCTAAATCATGCTATCAACATGATAAATTATGCTAGAAATATGCTAATCATGCGAAATAATGCTAACAACATGTTAAATCATGCTTATAATGCTAACATGCTAGAAATGTGCTAAATCATGCTAGCAATGTGTTAAATCATGTTAACAACATGTTAATTCATGCTAGCAAAATGCTAACAACATGCTAGAAATGTGTTAAATCCTGCTAACAAGATTTTAAATCATGTGAACAATGTTGAATCATGCTAACAACATGCTAACCATGATATAAATGTGTTAAATAATGCTAACAATATGATAAATTATGCTAGCAACATGCAAATAATGTGTTAAATCATGCTAGCAATGTGGTAAATCTTGCTAACAATGTGCTAAATAATGCTAGCAACATGCTAAATAATGCCAACAATATGCTAATCATGTTAGCACATGCTAGAAATGTGCTAAATCATGCAAACAACATGTTAAATCGTGTTAGCAATGTTAAATCATGCTAGCAACATGCTAATAATGCTAGCAATGTGATAATGCAAAAAAATATGTTAAATAATGCTAACATTCTAACTCATGCTAGCAACATGTTAAATAATGCTAACAAAATAAAAAAAACACTGTCTCTCTCTCTCAATTGACCTGTGGCTAAGCCACGCCCCCTCCACTCACTCGGACAAACAGTCAACATTGGGTGACGCGCTATGGCGGCTCACAGTAGGAGACATTTCACTGAGGCAATTGATGATTTTTATATAGCATTTTATTAGAAGTTATTACTCACACTAAATGACCTTTTGAACATCATGACCTCTTGTCTATTGACACTGTATGTAAATAGTTTGAATATTTAGTTATGATGAAGAGGAGTGAAAAGGCTACATGTTTTGCTAAAAACAAAACAAAAAAACACAAAGTTCCCCATTTGTTTTGGTAGAAAGTTGTCTAAAATAATGTGCTTCAATATGTAATTAATGGTTCATGATCAAATTAAATATGTACAGGTCTAAGTTGCATACGTTTCCAGGACGAGCCTTTTTACCATCTTTACTAGAGTACTCTCCGTTAGTTTGGTGGTGCAGTATTTACATCAATCATTCAGCACAACATTGCTAATATTTGTTATCTCGGTTAATGAAGCTAAGTGACATTATGTACAACGCAGCTAGAAGCTAACGTTAACGTTTTCTAATGTTAGGCTAACGTTAGAGATGTTAAAGATGACGTTCAAATACGTTGTTGACTTACAATAGAACTAGACATCCTTGTTTAATTTATCCACGTGTAGTTAGTGTCTTGGTCTAACGATACCGCATAACTTCATCCAGAGCAGACCCTCATCGCGGGTGAGATGTTTGGGAAAGGGTAAAACACACACCGTCGCCCAGCCTCTCGGGACACTAGTGTTGGGGCTGCATGTTCCCCACCGTTCGACCATTTTAAACTTAAAATAACAAGAAAAAACATAAAAACGAGCGAAAACTGACTAACTGCAATGCATTTCAATGGACGTGGAAGCAGAGAATGGTTAGCTATGCGCACTGTGATTGGCTCATCGCGGTTTGGGGCGTGGCTCAATTGTCTGTTTTTCTGAAGAACAGTTGTATTGCCTTCAAAACAGTCAAACTGTAAACTTCAAACGTGTGTTATGACGAACTTGTTTTATCTAGTTATAGTTGTAAAATAATCAAATTAAACTGTTATTTTAGGATAAGCACACACACACACACACACACACACACACGTACCCGTCGGCGTGTGCGCAGGGCCGTCTCCGGGGTGCCGGGGGTCGCGGGGTCGTTGGGCGTCTCCGAGGAGGAGCTGAGGGACGAGTTACTGCTGGAAAGCTCGTGTTTGGTGGATCTGCGGGAACACACTCGATCCGCCGGGACCCGAAGCTCCTCCTGCTCCTCCTGAAGCTGCTTCTGACGCCGGTCGTTACAGATCACCTGAGACAGCGGCACACCGAACGCCTGCGCCTCCGACTCTGAGGAACACACACACACACACACACACACTTAATGAACGCCTGCGCCTCCGACTCTGAGGAACACACACACACACACACACACACTTAATGAACGCCTGCGCCTCCGACTCTGAGGAACACACACACACACACACACACTTAATGAACGCCTGCACCTCCGACTCTGAGGAACACACACACACACTTAATGAACGCCTGCGCCTCCGACTCTGAGGAACACACACACACACACACACTTAATGAACGCCTGCACCTCCGACTCTGAGCAACACACACACACACACACACTTAATGAACGCCTGCACCTCCGACTCTGAGGAACACACACACACACACACACACTTAATGAACGCCTGCACCTCCGACTCTGAGGAACACACACACACACTTAATGAACGCCTGCACCTCCGACTCTGAGGAACACACACACACACACACACTTAATGAACGCCTGCACCTCCGACTCTGAGGAACACACACACACACACACACACTTAATGAACGCCTGCACCTCCGACTCTGAGGAACACACACACACACACACACTTAATGAACGCCTGCACCTCCGACTCTGAGGAACACACACACACACACACACACACACTTAATGAACGCCTGCACCTCCGACTCTGAGGAACACACACACACACACACACTTAATGAACGCCTGCGCCTCCGACTCTGAGGAACACACACACACACACACACTTAATGAACGCCTGCACCTCCGACTCTGAGGAACACACACACACACACACACACACTTAATGAACGCCTGCACCTCCGACTCTGAGGAACACACACACACACTTAATGAACGCCTGCACCTCCGACTCTGAGGAACACACACACACACACACACACAGTTAATGAACGCCTGCACCTCCGACTCTGAGGAACACACACACACACACACACACACTTAATGAACGCCTGCACCTCCGACTCTGAGGAACACACACACACACACACACACACTTAATGAACGCCTGCACCTCCGACTCTGAGGAACACACACACACACACACTCACTTAATGAACGCCTGCGCCTCCGACTCTGAGGAACACACACACTCTCACTTAATGAACGCCTGCACCTCCCACTCTGAGGAACACACACACACACACACACACACACACACACACTTAATGAACACCTGCACCTCCAACTCCGAGGAACACACACACACACACACACACACTGAACGCCTGCACCTCCTACTCTGAGAGGAACACACACACACATTTACTGAACGCATACACACACACACACACAAACACACACACACTTACTGAACGCCTGCACCTCCTACTCTGAGGAACACACACACACACAGAACGCCTGAGCCTCCGACTAATCAGCTCACATTTTTGTAAGCATTTTATTTTTTTATTATTTATTTTAATTTTTCATTTTCGTGATTTAACTAATTATTAGCTTATTTTTAATCGGCTTTAATCGACCCCTGCACTAGTTCCCAATTTTTCCAATGCCTGCAAATAGTTTTGAACGAACAAACAAAAAAAATACAAACCTGCCCCATTCATTAAGCAACATCACACAGACGCTTTTCCTGGTTTGATCTGCCCTTAATATATCATATAATAAAATGTGGCATGTACTATAAAAACATTTTTGTGCGGTGACATTCCCCAACGAGCCTCTCGCGACATCAAACAGGAAAAGTCCTTTAATAAACGTGCAAACGAATCCCTCCTCACTGCGAGCGGCAGCACAAATAAACGAGCGTCTCGGGCTGTTGTTGTTATTCCTCTGGGAAGCCGGAGCGCAGCGGGAGCGTCTGCATTCCAGCACACATTACATTACTGATCCGGCAGGAGTGAGATCACCCGTGCAGAGGTGCATTCTGGGAGAAAGCACCATATATCACCATGATAGTGCAGCTAAAGGAGTCCGAAAGTGTGAGAGCAAATCCGGCACACTTGATCAATTTGATCCTAGAAACACAGCGTTTAAGGATTTAAAAAGTTGTAAAGTAAAAGCAGAAATCGATCAGATTTCTAGGTGACTGGTGAAACGTGAGGAAATGTGTGTCATTGATCATGTGACTCATATAGACGGTCACATTTTGAGCGCAAGATGCTCTTCAACACGTGCTAGCAAATGAGAAGTGCATGAAAATGAAAATCTATAGACTTGACATTCAATTAAAAAATAACAACACAAAAATTGCATATTATTTTTAGTTGATCAAATGATACCAATGCTGATATTCTTACATTAAATTAGGGTTTTGCAGTATAGCGAAAAAATGTATCACGATATAATGTTTCATAACTATTGACAATAATTATTGAAATTTTTTCTAACCTAAAGACAAGTATTAAAGTTTGAACTGAAGCCACTGTTTTTTTTAATCCACATTATTAAGGCAAACAACAAATTATATTCGTTTTAGCAGTCAACAACAAAAAATAAAATGTAGCTAAACAAAAATATCTTCTTTATGTCTTCAATTAAGATAAAGTAGTAAGTGTTAAATAAACTTTTGAACTCACTCAAGGCCAACTGAGGCAGATCAACAACAACACGGGCGTCACGGTTTCAATACAGCAAAAAGATATGCCACAGAAATGTCCTTGATTTTTAGAAAATTTAATTATTTATTAAAAGATTATTATTTTTTCTACATCTTGAAACTTTTAGTTTTATAAATGGGGGTAATCTTTGAAGGAAGAACACATAATGTTTTGGTCATCACATTAAAAACAACATTTAAACATGATAATATTTGAGTTTTGAAGTGCTGGAAAAACATTTGTGATACACTAATGTTCAAAAGATTGAGCTCAGTAAGATTTTTTCTAAAGAAATTCATACTTTTATTCATCAAGGATGCATTAAATTGATTAAAAGTTATAATGTTATAAAAGATTCTTTTTCAAATAAATTATTTTTATTCATCAAAGAATCCTGACATATAAAATGTATGATGGTTTCCACAAAAATCTAAAGCAGCACAACTGTTTTCAACACTGATAATAATCATAAATGTGTCTTGATCATCAGATCATCATATTATCCTGATTTCTGAAGGATCATGTGACACTGAAGACTGGAGTAATGATGATGAACATTCAGCTTTGATCACAGGAATAAATTACACTTTACTATATATTCACATAGAAAACTGATGATTTACACTGGAATACAATAATAGTTCACAGTTTTTACTGTATTTTTGATTAAATAAATGCCGCTTTGGCGTAGTCGGCGAGACTTTGTCAAAAACATTAAAACATCTTATCGTCCCCAAACCTTTAAACGGTAGTGTATATCTGTTTGGGAAACTCCTTTACTTGTAGATGTGCATGCCGGTTTAGAAACCCAAGTGTCTACAAACCAAACACACACCTTTGTCTCTCTTTTCTTTTGATAAAGAATCCAGCTTCCTCCTGAGTGACTTTTTCCGCTTCTGGCCATCTGGAAGAGACATAAAGCACACGAAACATTAGAAATAAAACAGAACTGCAAAGACAATCAAACCAGTGTCCCGCCAGGACGTGTCTGTACGTGGCGCTGTGTTGGAGTCGTGTACCTTTAGGGATGGTGATCTGGCATCCCAAATCAAAGGCTTTCGTCAGCCGGACCAGAGCCACTTCTTGCAGCCGGACTCTCTCCAGCTCCGACAGACTCTGGATGGGGACCGACTGCATGTGGAGGTTATGACCCGCTGCTTTCTTACACGTAAAATCTCCCTATGAAAGACGCAAAATACAAAGAGACAATTTGTAACTGTAGAGCTTCTTTAACCAGTTAAAGTCTCAATTTTTGAGTGCAGAGTCTGCAGACCTGAAGATTTCCAATGAAATTGTTGTAATTGGGCTATTTTACATGTTTTTTTTTAAATCCACAGGTTTTTAATGGCAGTATTTGATTTTAATTTACCCTCTAACCCAGTTTGCACTCAAGACATGCATGCAAAGATTCACAAATGTATAATCCATCATATTTCTTTATTTTGAGCACATTTTTAGACCTTTTCTTGAAAAACAACAAACAAAAAACAGAATAGATGTTATATCTTGCTCTCTTGGCATGAAATCTAATAAAGGTTTCTACCAGTCTTTCATGATTGTGCATGACATGTGCATCGCCGTTTCAAAATAAAAGTCTTGTTTTGTTGCAAATGAATACATTTCTGCTGGTCAGTCACCAAATATGAAAACTAAAGTCTTATAGTCCCCCTGTAGTCAATAATTGTATCCTTTAAAACTAATCACTGATCACCAAAATTACATTTTTATGCCTTAAAATAGCTTGAATGTAACTCGACACCACCCTTGCCTCATTTAGTATGCACGGTTCTATGAATATGTAAATGAGCCCCGCCTCCACTCACTCACTCACTCACTCACTCAGAGATCCACTGGTTGACGATCACACGTTGATCTGATTGGTTACAAGGTAGTTTGTGATGTCAGAAACACCAGTGATTTCAAATCTTGTTCTACAGTTAATATGTGATGAAATAGTAAAAAGTGCACATGATGAACATCTTTTGCCTGAAATAACATGAACTGCAGCTTAACTAATCTTTCTCCTGTTGCTTCCCTGTTTCTATCTCAGGATGCTCAGCAAGTTTAATAGAGATTACAGCAGCTTCAGTTTGGATCCAGCCTCACTTGTGTGAAGACTTCAGATGATGCAAACACTCACAGAGACTTCAGATGATGGCAACTATAGGGACATAAACTGTCAGATATTAAGGTGGGGTAAGCGATATTTAAAAAATGGTGTACGCCTCCAAAACTCACCAGATTTCCCAGCAGCTTCCTCGTCATCATGGGTCAACACCAACAGTTTTAAGGTAAAGCTAAGAGTGGTCCAGACCAACCTTCCGAACGTATGACTCTCCGCTCTGTGTGTGTGTGTGTGTGTGTGTTAGGGCTGTCAAAATTGCTCAAAAATTACGTTCGAATATTCCCTCTAAAAAAACACATATATTCGAACTATTCAAACAGGACAAATTAATACAAAGAGACATAACTACTTGTATAGGTAGTTTAAGTTTAAACATATTTGACAATGTATTACCAACACAAAAACAAGTAAATCAACTAATGGCCAAGACCGCAGACCTCACTCTCGCTCGCTCACTCGCAGGCACTCTCTCTCTCTCTCTCTCTCTCTCTCTCACTCTCGCTCGCTCACTCGCAGGCACTCTCTCTCTCTCTCTCTCTCGCCCTCACGCTCTCTCTCTCTCTCTCGCTCACTCGCAGGCATTCTCTCTCTCTCTCTCTCACTCTCGCTCGCAGGCACTCTCTCTCTCTCTCTCTCTCGCCCTCACGCTCTCTCTCTCTCTCTCGCTCACTCGCAGGCATTCTCTCTCTCTCTCTCTCACTCTCGCTCGCAGGCACGCTCTCTCTCTCTCTCTCGCTCACTCGCACTCGCAGGCACTCTCTCTCTCTCTCTCGCTCACTTGCACTCGCAGGCACTCTCTCTCTCTCTCTCTCTCTCTCACTCGCTCACTCGCAGGCACTCTCTCTCTCTCTCTCTCACTCGCAGGCACTCTCTCTCTCTCTCTCGCCCTCACGCTCTCTCTCGCTCACTCGCAGGCATTCTCTCTCTCTCTCTCTCGCTCGCAGGCACGCTCTCTCTCTCTTTCGCTCACTCGCACTCGCAGGCACTCTCTCTCTCTCTCTCTCTCACTCTCGCTCACTCGCAGGCACTCTCTCTCTCTCGCCCTCACTCTCGCTCGCTCACAATCGCAGGCTCTCTCTCTCTCTCTCGCCCTCACTCGCTCTCTCTCTCTCGCCCTCACGCTCTCTGCGCAGAACGGTTTAAATAAACAACAACAATAAACAAATGTTGAGTGCTGATCAAGAGTTTTGTGCAAGCAATCTTGTCCCAAATATAGCAGGCTTCATTCAGTGATTGAAACAAATATTATTAACATTAATTGAAGTTTTACAGTATATAGAGCCGACACTAAGCACTCGAGCGAGCTGTGGTAAACATGGGACTTTTCCTTGACATGAGATGGTAAATAATCAACCCAGTGGAAGCCTGCAGTGATGAACCTGCTGTATCTGACCTACCTCATTCATGCAGCATCTGTTCAGTCAGTACAGTAGCCTACACTTTAGTGATGTTTCTGTTTAACATTAAATAAAATGAGGCACACAATTACGAGAAATGTGACAACTAGGGCTGGGTATCGTAACAAAATTTTCGATACCGATACCGTTATCTTGACTTCGATACCGGTTCCTGAACGATACCTTTTTCGGTACCAATTTTAGGAAATCCGTTTTAACAATATTACATTACCTTTCTTTTTTTTTTTTTAGTTTGTTGACTTTTTTACACTCATATTTTGAGTCTGTAAAAAAAAACAAATGCTAAAGTTTTCTATGTTTCCTAATCATTTAACAACATGTATTCTTTACTTCAATGAGCTCATTGTTTCTCCCTTAATGCATTGTTTAACAATGAAAATTAATTGAAATGCATTACACACAGTCACTCACCTCTAACAGATCACAAATTGTAATTTAGACACATGCATTTTCTGTAAAGCTGCTTTGAAACGATATGTTTTGTGAAAAATGCTATACAAATAAATGTGAATTGAATTAAATATAGGCTGCTGGGGTGCGAAGTATACCTTGCGAAAAAAAAAAAAAAAAAAACGCATAAAGCTTACCGCAAAGCAGTAGCGAAAGTAGCCTAATGATTATGGATGTGTCGGGAAAAAATAGCAAGGATATATTTAAACTTTTTATTAATAAACAAGTGTTTACTGATTGTGTTGTCTGCAAAGATGAATATGGCAATGTTGACTCGATCGTCATTCCTGCAGTAGTGAACCGCACGCGCGCCTGGATTACATAAACTCTTTATTTCTAATTGTTTCGTTTAAAAGTAGACATATTTTAACCTATATTTAAGTCTATATGCCCATTTCTCGTGTCTGTGAGTCAAGTATCCTATACGCTTAGTTTCGGTTCATTTGTGACGTACTCCAGTTCTTCAGTCGAAGATGGAAAAACACTCTCAAGTGTTGCCGGTCTTGGCAGCGATTATCTTGTCGAAAATATTGGATCGCGTGCTTCTGGCATCGAGTGTGGCACATAGGTACACTGTAGATCTTTTCCACATATTTCTATCTATCTGGGTTGGGAATCACACACACACACACACACACACACACACACACACACTACAGCCTCACGTGCGACGAGCCACGTCTCTCTGGGCAACCGCGTAAACTAACGTTAGTGTTTTTCCGCCACAGCCAATCATGCTTGAATGAAAAATAATAATATTCCAAAAAATAAACATAAAAAAATGGACGCAAGAGCTCCATGTACAGTTTAGTACACTTGAAATCAAATCGCGATAGACTAGTGTGAGAATATTAAACTGCAAAAATACAATTTAAATACGAATCACTGTGTGAATGAATGGAGAGACGACGTTTAATTTCACACACACACACACACACACACGCAGCACGCTCGAGCTGGTGCAGACGACGCACAGTTTCATTTCTCTCACACACACACACACACACACACACACACACACGCGCCGAGGCACGTGTGACGCTCGAGCTGTTTTTTTGCCTATACGAGGAAACTCAATGGTCATTTTGACAGAAATATATTACTGTTGTACAGTAGAATTTAGATGAGTCTCAATGTAATAATAATACTAACACTAATACAAATAAATTATGATCTCAACTTTAAGGAATAATAATTTTTCTTCCATGTTTTAATTTTAACAGTAATTACAATTGAGCTTTAAAGCTCATTGTGCAGCACGTTGTTTGACAAAAAAAGTTTGTTCAATTTCATATGATTAAAATAAATGTAATTAATGTTTTATGTCTTCATTTGGTTACCAGAAAATAATTTCATAGATTGAAAAAAAATATATTGTACAAGTTTAATAATTGTTTAAACCAACACTGTATCCTGACGTAGAATAGTTTAGGAGGAGGTGACAGAGAAAGTGAAGGTAAACAAACAAAAGAAAATATCTGTATTGCCACAGGTTTCAAATGGTATATAGTTTGTCAATATCAGTTGAGGACGGCTAACACACGGTTCCCACGCCTCGGCCAACTTCAAATTCAAGGACCTTTCAAGGACTTTCCAGGTCCAATACCCTCAAATTCAAGGACTTAATGTGGGAACACATTTGTGTCGAACAACAAATGTTGAGGTTCCATCGTAGCAGTTTTGTGCGCACGTGAACGTCATGGCAACGTACAACACAAAGTACCTGACGCGGGAAACACTTAACGTAACGCGTAAATGCGCATAACTAGCGTAAATCAATCAAGCTAGTGCGCACAGGCCACGCAGTGCTGGCGGAATAACACATTAGCGCACCAGAGGGAATAATATGGAATTTTTCTTTTCAGAAAACATCTTGCACAAAATAAATTCAAGCACTTTCAAGGATCTGTATCTATGCGTGTTTATTTTCAAAAACTTTCCAGGGCCTTGACTTTTTTTTTTCAGATTCACAAACTTGAAATCAACCTTGATCAAAAAGGATTTCAAGGACCCGTGGGAACCCTGTTACCAGCTTAATTAAGCAGGACCATATTTATTACAAAATATTTATATATATAGATATACAAATATTTTATTTGTGCAACATTTCATAGGAGTGACTCTCTTTTGATGTGCTTCTCATTTTTGGAGTACACACACACTACTCTGACTGGAACATCTCTCTTCTGTGTTTTGGATTTGATAAACAAATTTGACTTTCTTAATAAAACTGAAATCACAGGCGTATATTTCCTACAGCAGCAAATATCATCCCTGAACAACCTCATGGAGATTGAATGGGAATTCTGCTTCCGGAATCCCGCTCTGCTGGGTTTATATTCGGAGATCAGAGATATCTTTATATTCGCTCAGAATAACCCCAGGTTTTAGCGAACACGCAGTGACAAGCTCGACAGACGTTCTGGCAGCGCTGCTAATCATTGTGAAATTCACTCCCAGACACTGTTTTGTTGGTTTACTCCTCTTTTCCTTGTAGGGGTTTCTGGGAGTAATCAGTAAAGTAAATATAGCCAGGAGTCTCAGACTGAGTTGGATCATATGACACTTTTGAAGCAAAGAGAGCATCAACATTTTAGCGATTTTGACAAATCATTAACAACCTGTGCGGCTGTACTGGCAGGTATTATCAAAACAAGCCTTGGTTTTAATTAACTTTACTAAAGCATTCAACTTTTTAACTTAATTAGCCATTATGTTTGTTTGAAATTATGGTAAAATAACCCTTTTAAATTGTTTCAGAGCAAATACATAAATATTGAGATGGCCAAAAGGGTAAAACATAAGTAGTTATGTCTCTTTGTATTAATTTGTCCTGTTATTGACGGAATGCGCAACCAGATGTTCGAATAGTTCGAATATAGGCCTATGTGTTTTTTTAGAGAGAATACTCTAACGTCAATTTTGACAGCCCTAACACACACACACACACACACACACACACACACACACACACACACACACACACACACACACACACACACACACACACACACACACACACACACACACACACACAGGTTCCTCACCGACGATGAAGACTTCACAGAGCAGTCATCAAGTGTTAGACAGTATTCTAGGTTATTACGTGTGGAAGTTTTTTGTCCAATAATTAGAATCTGTTTGGTTTTTTTGTTTTTCAGAATTTAGTAGTAGGAAATTACTAGTCATCCAGTTTTTTTATATCAGCTATGCATTCCGTAAATTTTTAAAAAGGAAAGGATTAAAAAAAAATCTGCTAATACTGTTAATCTATTGAGAGCCCGCACATTACTATAACATTAAAAGTTAACAACAGAGCCTAGACTTTTAGCCTAAATTCAGATGCTATTTATTTTTTAGATATAATAATCAACACCCAACACATTGTATGAAAACATGTAAACTGACCATAAGGCAGTTTTTGCATTAACTTATGTTTTACTCTAATTCGTTATTGAAATATAATAATTTCACAGTTGCTGTCATTTTCATGCCTAATTATATAGCCTAATCAAGATATCATTAACAGGTTAAGTAAAATATAATATATAGGCTAATATAGTGCATTTATTTAGAGTAATAGTTCATTTCTCTAGGAACCAACAAGTTGTGGACACTGGATGACTCTGCTGAGGTAAATATAATGCTACTGTATGTGACAAACTAAGCTGTTTTATTGACGTCGTTCCGCTGCTGAAACACTGATTGAGCGATTACACGAGTTATGATGCCTTTCAGTAAGTATATACTGTATCTTTCAACATACCTTCAGTGTCCATTCATGTTTATTCTGTAACTGAGGAAGAGATGATCGCGTTTACTCGCGCTGCCGCTTGAAATGAGGAGCCGTACAGCGATCTGTCACGCCACATCACAGAGCGCCAAAACACCATTTATTGTTTGAATTTCGTGATCAAATAGTCAGAATTTTAAAGATTACACCTTGCTTATTATCGAAAGTAACAAAACACGGAGCTTGCTATATATGGTGTTAATGGTGGTTAGGCTACAAACCTGAATTCGTTGTGTACACATAAGACATGAGGTCCAGTGAGACAGGGCGGGGCTGTGGCAGCAGGGGGCGTGGCCAGGCAGCAGGAGGCGGGGCCGGGCAGCAGGGGGCGGGGCCGGGGCAGCAGGAGGCGTGGCCGGGCAGCAGGAGGTGGGGCCCGGGCAGCAGGGGGCGGGGCCGGGGCAGCAGGGGGCGGGGGCGGGGCAGCAGGGGCCGGGGCAGCAGGGGGCGGGGCCGGGGCAGCAGGGGGCGGGGCAGCAGGGGGCGGGGCCGGGGCAGCAGGGGGCGGGGCGTGTTCGGTACGCCATGAGAGTATTGCGATACGAACCGTGGGTTCTGTATTGCGTTTTTTCGGTTCGAATATCGTTACACCCCTACACCATAGTGTTATAGTCTATTTAAAAGAATGTTGTGGTCAATGGTGTCAAATTCAGCACTAAGATCAAGTAACACTAATAGGGAGATACAACCACGATCGGATGATAAGAGCAAATCATTTGTGACTCTAACGAGAGCTGTCTCGGTACTATGGTACGGTCTGGAAATCCTTGCAGATATAATTTCTTTCAAGAAAGTAACAGTTGTGATGATACTGCTTTTTCTAATATCTTTGACAGAAAAGGCAGATTCGAGATCGGCCTGTACACACACACACACACACACACACACGACCTCTGATTAACCGGCCTGTAAATCTGCCTTGACCAGATTAACTCTCTTTGATCATGTTGGAGTGGAAACTGGCTCCCGGTCAGACAACAATGAAGATTACGGCTCCTTTCAGGAATCAACTGACCCGCTTCTAGGGCTGTCCAACAATTACACAAGAATTTTCTGACATTCACAGATGATCTATTCCTGTAAAAACATCAGTTATTCGTGCTTTTCTCTTGAATAATCTTCTACAGCTCTTTTCAATACAACATTATATAGTGATCGAGCTCTAAATAACACAAAATTACTCGTGCACTGCTGATCCTTCGAGTCAGAAAATAAAAATTATTTTAACCATGTAAAGCCTGACATAAAATAATAGTCGGTTAAATGTTCTTTAAAAAGTTTGCAAATGTGTTTTTGTGTGGAGTATCATGTCTGATTCCTCAGGCTTTGTTTTATGACTTATAGTGAGTATAAGGATGAAAAACAGCTACATTTTATTCAGAGCCTCAAACTGAGCAAAAATATGCAATTTGCTTTAGATCCTTAATATTTATATGAAATTCTGATGCTTGTAATGTAAATCAATGAGACACTGATATAAAATGCATATAAATATGAATACCTGCCAAAAATAAAGTCTTAGTAAGATTATATTTAATGCTTAGTTTTATGATCAAATCCCTGTAGTTGTAAAACATATAATGCAATACAATGATGATCGAGAGACGGACAAATAAATCTTCCTCAAAAGCCTGACGATCATATTTCATACTCATGATTTTTCTAATAAATGATGATGGATAATCAAGTTAACCTCAGTTCGGTTGAAATATTATGAACAATATCAAAGTTATTCTTGCGTTTACTTGATAATCAGAGCAGATTTAAAGACAGGTGAAGCACGAGCTGAAGGACGTCTGTACAGTTAAAGACCTTTTACTGATAAAACAGTGAAAATATCAATCAGACACAGAAGAACTGGAGAGATCAGCTGTTACTCACTGCAACTCTCAACTTTTATAACAAAATAAATCCCCCTATTAAGAGTCATTGTGTAGCAAATGTGACATGCAACCGAACTTTATTTTTCTGCCATCTATTATTTCATTTTTCCACTCTCAAACTTTCATGTCTAACCTTCACTGAGCTATTCCTTCCAGATGATCAACACACACACACACACACACACACACACACACACACACACACACACACACACACACACACACACACACAATAAGACCAATAATACTATCATATATTTCTATCATTCAGCTTATCTGCTTATATATAGTAGGCTAAAACATAGCCCCTAATGGTGATAATATTGAAACATTAGGGCTGTGTAACGATTAAAAGTTTGTTTACACATAGGCCTGTCAAGATAAAAAAATTTGGTGGACGATAAATTGTCCAAGAAATTATTGCGATAAACGATAATATTGTCGTTCTGAGACCATTTTCATCTAAAATAATGATAATGGCATAATAATGCAGGTACACCTTTTCAAAGATCAATAAACTTTTATTTCTAAAGACTATTTAATACTGAAAACGGAAAAATTAAACATCCACAATAAATTAACAAAACAACCAATAAAAGCAATGGACTCTCAGGGCCCTATCTTGCACTCAGCGCACGATCTGAAACGCAAGTGTCAAAGCGCAAGTAACTTTGTGGGCGGATCCCGGCGCTGTTGATATTTTCCCTGCGGGATAAATGCCTCTTGCGCCTGGCGCAAATCTAAAAGGGGTTGGTCTGAAGTAGCTTCATTATTTATAGGTGTGGTTTGGGCGTAACGTGAAATAAACCAATCAGAGCATCATATCACATTCCCTTTAAGAGCATGATGAACGCGGTGCGCTTGTTCCATGGCGCAATACTATTATAACGGCGCATTTACCAGGAGCGCTTCAGAATCGGTTCACAGCCGAGGAGATCGATGTTCTCGTCAGGGCCGTAAAAGAAAGAGAAGTGGCATTGGAGATGGGACAAACACACCCAAATTAGCTTCGGTTATACATGCATTTAATAATTTGGGTAAATATGTAGGCCTAAGCTTTATGCCTATTTTTCCGATCGTCATGGACACAACATATTAATACTGTGAAGCTGCTTTGATACAATCTCTATTGTGAAAAGCACTATATAAATATACTTGACTTGACTGGACAACAATGATTTCCCTCGTGTTTTAATATTTTTCCTTATAATAATGTATCATTTGCAAAAAGGAAAATGCATCTGTGTAGATGAGAGAATCGTCTACAGTGTATGCGCGTTGTTCACACTCTGTATTATGACCAAGCACGCGCGCTTAAAATAGCATCTGAATGTACGCGCAACGCGCCAATGACTTTAGACTAGGTTTTTTCTGGTCAGTGGCGCAATTGTTTTCTGGAACTGCAAAATAGCATGAGGGAAAGTTTGCGCCGGAACACGCCTCCTCTTTGCGCTGAACCGCCCCGGGGAGCGCAAGTGTATTTCTTACTTAACCGACGTGTGTCTGTGGAGGGAAAAGTCCGCTTTGCGCGGGTGCAAAATAGGAATGATACATGCGTCAGTGTACAAAGTCAATTGCGCTGAGTGCAAGATAGGGCCCTCAGTCTCTGTTAACAAAAAATACACTTGAATAAATACCAAAAACAATAAATAAAATGGATGTAAACAAAATTGCACTTCAAAAAATATTAAACATTAGGGTTAGGGTTAGGGTTAGGGTTACGACTTGATATTTATGCTCAGACATAAATAGTGATTTATCATTCTAGGGCTGTCAATGTTCCTCTATAATACTATTCAAATTCCATTCCTTATTTTATTTAATATTCGAATATAAATAAATTTGCTTAAATTCATCCTGTTATTAATATTTACGACATCACACAGGCGTATGGATCGCCAATGCCACTATAGCATGTGGTTGTTGTTACACGTTCTGTCCACTAGAGGAACAGCTAACTAAAACTGGCTGAACGCGGCTGAAGCGCTTCCGATGGTTTTCGGCTAATATCTCCGCGAAAACACCACCAACAATTCTGAAACTTATATCGTTCTTTTCAGTTCAACTAGACGTTCCAACGAGCTCAGTGCTCGCCGAATGCGAATTGCGTTTTTCGCTTCACGGGCGCTTTTTACATCGTTCAACATTTACAATTTTTGACAGTACTGAAAAGAACTGAAGAAGTCCTTTTAGTCGGTCCTAAGGAACCGAGAGCTGTCATCGAGAGAGAGAGAGAGAGAGAGAGAGAGAGAGAGAGAGAGACGAGAGAGAGAGAGAGAGAGAGAGAGAGAGAGAGAGAGAGAGAGAGAGGGAGGAGAGAGAGACAGAGAGAGAGAGAGAGAGAGAGAGAGAGAGAGAGACAGAGAGAGAGAGAGAGAGAGAGAGAGAGAGAGAGAGAGAGAGAGAGAGAGAGAGAGAGAGAGACGAGGAAAACAAACAAGCATGCAAATGGAAATTATCGAGCAAATTTTTTTTATCGTAATTGATTTATTGACTATTGTGACAGGCCTATTTACACATAATATATGTGTGTGTACTGTGTATAATTAGTTCTAATGTTATTCTACTATGTGTTAGTTTGGCTATACGAGACTATCAGTAAGCTCGATCAACATTAGAATAACACGATCCTATTCTAACACTTCATCATGGTGGGCCGTAGGGTTGTGCCGATGGACCGACGGCTGACAGGCTTCCCGATGTTTAGCCGGCAAAAGCATTTAACAGCTTCCACTCTTCTGGACTTGGATCAAGAGCATCGGTTTCCATTACAGATTTGCGCAAAACTTTTGAGATTTTTTCTAAATGTCGACAAGAAACCTTTTTTATTGCAAAATTACAGCGTTTCCATTAACCGATGTTATTGTTTTCACTTATTGTATTAGTTTTTTTCTCTCGCGATAATCATTCCAAAAATCATGGCGACGGATGTTGGTGGGTTTACGTATATCACAGCCGCCGCACTGGCCATTATTATTAACCGAAGGAGACGTGTGTGTGTGTGTGTGTGTTATCCAGCATTAATGTCAGGAAAGACTCTTATACTGTGAGCGACTCACAGTTTCTGGTGTTTCTCCTCATTTCTGCTCCAGCTCGTGATTGTGGCGTTTCTGAGGTTTAGGATCCAGTATTCCTGTAATTCTTCTGTCTTTTATGAGTTTAATAAAGAACTCGGTCTCGTCTTCTGTCCAATCACACCGCGTCATCTACGTCAGGTGACTGTAAATGCAGTTTCCATTGCAGTTTTGTGAAATATTTATTTTTCAAATTGCCTGAAAAACCTCATGCGAGCGTAAAAACTGTTTTGCGATAAATGGGAGTTTTTGCGAAATTGACGTGTTTCCATTGGCCGTATTTTCAATCCGCAATTTCAATTTGCACAATTTGAAGGGTAATGGCAACGCGGCTAGTGACGTCGAGTGTGTGCTTTACTTTCAGAAACTACAAATACCTTAAAGCTAGAACTGCATCACGTCTGATTAGAGCACAATCCTTCCACACCAAAGCCGACGGATGTTCAGTTGCACCATCCTGATCACTTGTGCACGGGCGACCACCTGACTCGGGTTATACGCATGAAAAAGGCCATCAAAACATTAAATATGGCATTCTTTCCTTAGTACTACACATCAGCACTTCCAGACAGTGGAGAGATATCAGTGTCCAAGATAAGACTATATGGCATCAAATAAGGCTAGCTTCACTTTAGTTTCTTGATCCTCATATTATCCTGATTTCTGAAGGATCATGTGACACTGAAGACTGGAGTAATGATGATGAACATTCAGCTTTGATCACAGGAATAAATTACACTTTACTATATATTCACATAGAAAACAGATGATTTACATTACAATAATATTTCACTGTTTTACTGTATTTTTAATCAAGTTAATACAGCTTTTGTGAGCAGAAGAGACTTAACTTTAGAAAGGTTGTGTATATATAGTGCATTTCATAAAATATTAAATATCAAAATGACCAAAATAATCTGCACATTAGTCATTAACAATCCAATATAAAATCACACAGATAAAGAAACAAAAACAATGAGCAGGACACTTATATATTCATATAAATTAAGATTTTATTTTTAATTTAAAGTCCCCCTGTAGTCAATCATTTTATACCTTAAACCTCATCTTTGATCACCAAAATTACATGTTTAAATGTTTTCTTTAAAAAAAACAATTCTTCATTCATTAAAATATCTTGAATGTAACTCGACACCCTTGCCACATTTAGTATACGCAGTTCTATGAATATGCAAATGAGCCCCGCCTCCACTCACTCAGAGATCCACTGGTTGACGATCACACGTTGATCTGATTGGTTACAAGGTCGTTTGTGACGTCAGAAACACCAGCGATTTCACACCGTGTTTTTGAGACTGTCTTTGGTTCACTGCAGTTTTAAGGAGGAAATACTCAGCAATGCTGTCGACTTATGAACTTACACATGTGTGTGTTAAAGCATATTAAAAACACCACATAGACACATAAACAACATTAAAAGCTGGATTTTCACCACAGGGGGACTTTCAAGGGATCATTTGTTTCTGTAGTGCCACTCCAGCGAACAGCGCCGTTTAATTACCGCACACTTATTATCAGTGAAAGCCTCGCTCATTAGCATAAAAGGTGAGCAACAGTTTCATCCGAACAGCTGTTTAACAAGAGACACTCGAGGACCATCAAATAAGCTTCACATTCGAGACGGATGGTAATTCAGGCGCAGCTGCTCGATGCACATCTATTCTCAATGATTTCATTGGTATTCATAAGCATTCAATCATAAAATGTGCTTCTAACACACACACACACACACACATTTGTGTTTGGAATGACAGACACTAGTACAGTAACATATGGACATTAATAATCTAAATTATATTATTATTATTATAGACAATGAGGGAAGAAAGTGTCACTTCCTACAGAATTAAAAGACATGTGCTTCGTTGACATTGAGCTGAAAATAATCAAAACTGAAATTAAAATAAATTGTTTCACTTGTCATCAAGATTATACAACATTCAGAAATGTGTCAGACTTGAATTAAAAGTTGTCAATACAATTATTGCATTTACTTCATCAAAAATACAGTAAAAATTGTGAAATATTATTGTAATGTAAATCAGCTGTTTTCTATGTGAATATATAGTAAAGTGTAATTAGGGGTGTGACGGTTATGATATAACCGTGAGACCGACGGTTATAGTTGAACACCTTCATTAGAACTCTATAACCGCCAAAACCGTGTTATTAAAATATATTACAGATAAGGATATACTATCAGTGCAGACTACACGGAATACTTGTACCGGCGTTAGGTATTCAGAATACAAATTATGAGTAACTGTAGTCTCCACAGAACATAAAATATTAATTTTATTTAATTTTTCGTGTTCGCATTTATGAGGAAAAAACAATGTTATGGACGTGAGCGCTCTGAAAGCGGCACTAAAAGATGCTTTAAAACTTTCACAGAGGCATCAAACAGAAAGCACAAAACCTTTCTTTAAAACGAATTTCGTTTTATATTAATTGTATCTTAATTTTAATCAATGTTTCATCAACCAATTGCCTGGATTTCATAAATAAGAAGTAATAAAAGATAAATATAGCAGACGATAGATAATCACGAAACAGAGGCGCCGGCTCGTGAACTGGAGCTCATCTCGTAAATGAACCGAAACTCGGCGTATAAGGTCGCCTACTCGCCTCACAGTCACAGACATGTCTACTTTTAAACAGAACAATTCAAAACGAAAGAAAGCAGACTACAGACTGCTCTCTGCTTATGTAAATGTGCATTTCTCTCTGGCGCGTTCACTACTGCGAAGATCGCGAGTCAGCATCGTCGTCACCTTCATCTTTTCAGATACTGACAAAGAAAACACTTGTTTATTAATAAACAATTAAAATATCTCCTTGCTATATTTTACATATTCATAATCATTATTTTTGCCCCCGGACGATGACGGTTATGTTATGAACCGTCACATTTAACTCACATCATAACCGTCATCACCAATTCTGAAACCGGCACACCCCTAAGTGTAATTTATTCCTGTGATCAAAGCTGAATGTTCATCATCATTACTCCAGTCTTCAGTGTCACATGATCCTTCAGAAATCAGGATAATATGATGATCTGATGATCACGAAACATTTATGATTATGATCAATGTTGAAAACCATTGAGCTGATTAATATTTTTAGTTTTCCAGGATTGCTCGATGTCTTTGCTGAATAAAAGCATTAATTACTTGTGTTTATTTTACAGGTTTACAAAATGAAAACTCATTCTAATCTGTTCTTGCACATTTCAATGTTTTTGGACTAAATTTTCTGTGAACTGTAATTCAGAAAAAGTCCCGTCAACCAAATCCCAAATCAAAAGATCCTGTGGGATGTGTTCAGTAGTTCCCTACAAAGGCCTGAAAAGGAGTGAAATCTCCAATTCTTCATACAGTTTTTAAGTAAACAACACTAACAAAAGCTACAGAGTTCAGCTGTTCAGAAATCTGCTGTAGTTCAATAGTGCTTTGATGATGTAAGAGCTCTAAACATCACTTGATCTTGACCCGTGTCAAAACCCAGACTGGCACAAAGAAACAGGAAGATGCCGTTTCACCATCAGTGTGTTAATCAGAGGAACATGAGGAAACACCTCTTCCTCTCGCGCCGCCACTCTTTACACTCGCCGCTGTGGGAAAACACTACATTGTGTTGTAGGCCGCACTGCATTGTGGACCCTGATTGACAATGAATCGACTTGATATGTAAAAACGGGAAAAGCTCAGTAAAGCCAGATCGCATGTCATACAAACACAACACTGTGCAAAAAGAGATGCATGTGAGTAAAGCATTGAACAGTGCACATACATTAGTGGCTCACACACTCGTGGAACATCTGCAATAGTAAAATTAAATGCTCACAATTTATATGTTGGTTACAAAAAAAAATAAAAAATTATCAGAAAAACCTGTTCAGGTGAGAAATAGTAGCCAATTTTTTATGCTATTGTGTTTGGAGATTTTTTAAATTATAATTTTATTTACCTTTAAATGACAAGATTTGGTTAATAAATAGTAAATTAATAGTAATTTCAGCACATTCCTCACATTCTTTCAACTTAAATTCAACCCTTTTAATTCAGCTCTATATTGGGAGTCTTTGCCGACCTCTTGTGTAAAAATAATAATATAACATGATATTTCATGACTCTAGCCACTATATTTGAGCATTTTTAGGTTTTTCTGTGTGTACTAAAGCATTCCTTGCATTCCATTAATTCTTAAGGGGGTCAAATTGACCCGAGGGAAGGATTTGTTACTTTCTTAAATTTCGAAACACGAAACTCCTCGAATGTGTGTGTGTGTGTGTGTGTGTATTCGCGGTTCAAGTGCGACAAAAGTCCTGAACCCCTCTGTCCAAAAACAAATATATATATATTTTCCAGGTCAAAATGACCAGAGAGAAAGATGAAGGTTAAAATCCCCTGTAGTCAATCATTTTATTCCTTAAAACTCATCTTTTGATTAAATATTTAAAGATTTTTTCCTTGAAAAAAATGCCTTTAAATATATTGTAACTCGACACCCTTGCTAGGCCTGTTGGAACAAACTACAAAATTCGAATATAATTCGAATATTTACAAAAATCAATACTACTTGAATTATTAAGTTCCTATTCGAATATTGCTTTTTTTATGCTTTTTTTTAAATATGCAATCTTGCCTTTCTCGCCGCCTTGTCTTACACTCATGTGAAAATTAAATGCTTTTGTTTTGTCTGATGAACAATAAAGTTTTTGAATCGTAACACAAGTGTGCACGTTATCCACGCTGTACCATCATAACAATACTGTCATGTTTAACGACGTAAAAGCGCCCCCTAAAGCGCCTGTGAAGCGAAAAACGCAAAAAACTCAATGGATTCGGCGAGCTCGTTGGAACCGTCTGTCGAACTGAAAAGAACGATAGTTTTCACGGAGATATTAGCCGAAACCCATCGGAACCGTGTTTTTGAGACTGTCTTTGGTTCACTGCAGTTTTAAGGAGGAAATACTCAGCAATGCTGTCGACTTATGAACTTACACATGTGTGTGTTAAAGCATATTAAAAACACCACATATAAACACCTGGATATTCACCACAGGGGGACTTAAAGAGTATGTGACAGATCACTAATTTACATCTATGCATTTGGCAGATGCTTTTATCCTAAAAACATAAAATGCATTCCAGGTACACATTTAATAAGTTCTTGCTTTCCTTGAGAATCGAACGCATGACTTTTGTCGCTATACGTGCTCTTTTGGGCTTTTTAAATCACTTCTTTTCAATTTTGCATGAAATGCATGTTAATGATAAGTGTAAAAAAGGCCACAAATCTGCAGTTCGTCACTGAAGCTAAACGCGGTGCGTGTAAAGAATGTGTGTGTTGCGAAACACTGAAGTGATTGGCAGGCAGAATATAAGGTTAAAGGTTATTCTGATACTGACATTTTTGCTTTAAAAGAAATCTCAAAAGAGTCCAACCTCTGAGAAGGAGTTATTTTCCATCCATCATTCTGGAAAATCAGATACACAACTTTGTGGATCTGAGATGCTTATCGCCTGTTGCAACTGTACTAAAAGAGTTGCATTAATCTAAACCATCTTACCGAAAACAGTGAGCCACTCATAGTCTCTTATCCTGGATCTGCTCCAACAGAAAAGAGTTTAAAGCGAGTCAGACTTCATGAACATGCCCAACTTTCACTGGCCTGTGAACGAACCACATATTCGGCAATGTTTCTTATTGTAAAAATCCTGCTATCTGCATTCCATAGTGTTGAATAATGGTAACTTGTCAACATGAACTTCGCAACCGACTTCCATAAAATGAAGGAAACATGATATACAATGAGGGGGAAAAACAATGAGGAACTTGTTGACTTCAAATATTGCCTAATTTTAGATGCTCCTCTGAGACTTTTCACTTGCACTCACAAGTTTTAAAGACCAACGCAAGCTTGAAGATTCACAAAACTGTCGAACATGAAAGAAGACCTTAAAAAGACCCTGAAGTGCTGTTGTACTCGGTTGACAGTCTCCAGTGGGAAGAAGTATTTGCTTGGGAAGCGCTGCCAAAGATCAGGTCATGTTGCTTGCTGTGAGAAAGAGAAGCTCAGGCAGACTTCATGTAAACCAGATGTCACTTCACTGAAGAACGGCTCTTACACGCTTTCTTCTCGCACAGAAACAGACTCGCTGCAAAGGAGCTCGAGAGTTTGTGCAGCACGAAAAGTTCATTCGGTTGAGCCTGTTTTCAAGGAATATTAGTGTAACTGTTCCTTATGCAAAATGCCGTTTTCATTGTTTGGTTTTGTTTCGCTATTCTACAGAAAAAGAAAATACCAAAAATGTTTTTCACAGGAATTTCCTAATAAAACATTTGACATCTACTATTTTAAGCCAAGTTTAAATGTTAAAATCCCCCTGTAGTCAATCATTGTATCGCTTAAAACTCATATTTGATCAACAAACGTTTTTTTTCCTTGAAAAAAAAAAATCGGGATGCCTTAAAATATCTTGTAACTAAATGTAACTCGACACCCTTGCCTCATTTAGTATGCGCGGTTCTATGAATATGCAAATGAGCCCCGCCTCCACTCACTCACTCACTCAGAGATCCACTGGTTGACGATCACACGTTGATCTGATTGGTTACAAGGTCGTTTGTGACGTCAGAAACACCAGCGATTTCACACCGTGTTTTTGAGACTGTCTTTGGTTCACTGCAGTTTTAAGGAGGAAATACTCAGCAATGCTGTCGACTTATGAACTCACACATGATGTGTCTTAAAGTGTATTAAAAACACCACATAGGCATATAAACAACATTAAAAGCTGGATTTTTACCACAGGGGGACTTAAAGCATTGCACAAGCGCACAAATAAATGCAATTTGACCAAAAATGGGAATTTTTTAAAAACCAGTAAAAAGCAACCCAATAAAAGTTGTGGCCGTATCTCACAGAGATATATCAGAGCACTTTGCCTCTAGATCTAAACATTGCAAAGCTCCAACAGATTCACTGAAGCGATCTGCAACGAGGCCAAAAGGAAGCAAAGATACACAAGTTATACTGTTACATCTGGCAATACCACGCCTTTAAAAAGATGATTCTGTCAGTGTAAAGGACCCATTGTGGCTGCTTAAATACAGAAAAAGGGAATTTACTGTCTATGGATTCTAGACTTTTTCCACGGCATACACAATTCCCATTTGGTCTTAAGATTCAATCATTTAGCAATGTTTTAATTGGGGCTGTAAAAGGATTTCAGGTGTCTTTATTGCAGTTTACTGCGTGCATTTGAGTTGAACGGGGCAAAACAAAAAAAAACTTTTGCTGCCTGTCAGTTTCATTGTCCAAATAATAGAAAGAGCAGTGCTGTAAAAGACACAGCTACACTGCTTTATAGGAGGAGCTTTATAACTCCAGATTCCTGAGAGGTTAGGTAACTGTTAACGAGAGCTCCCCTTTGGGCCGGCCAACACAGACATCTACAAATTTGGTGTTTTGGTTTCTCAATATTGTAGTTTGGCAACACTGCGATAACAGAATACATGCATTGTTTATGAAGAGGTGTTTATTGATTTTCCCTCTGGTCATATATGTCTTTATAATGTAATTTCAGTGGTTCCTGATCCCTGCAAAGAAGCAAAAACCCACTTCAAAAAACAAGCACTTTCATAACACCTCCTGGCGCTTTAGACGTGTGTGGGATTAATGCCACATTATTTCATCCTGAACATGTAACACATCTTGACAGCAGGTTCCCCGTCAGAATGTGCCGTTCACTAAATTGTGCATTATTTTGTCATTACATAATAAAAAAATCTAGGTTAAGCCTTTTGGGTATATTTTTTGTGTTATTTTTTCAGTGTTTGGGTAGTTTTTGTGTTACCCAGATGCTGGGTCAGTAGTAACAACCCAGTGTTTGGGTAGTTTTTGTGTTACCCAGATCCTGTGTCAGACTTAACAACCCAGTGTTTGAGTAGTTTTTGTGTTACCCAGATCCTGTGTTAGACTTAACAACCCAGTGTTTGGGTAGTTTTTGTGTTACCCAGATCCTGTGTCAGACGTAACAACCCAGTGTTTGAGTAGTTTTTGTGTTACCCAGATCCTGTGTTAGACTTAACAACCCAGTGTTTGGGTAGTTTTTGTGTTACCCAGATCCTGTGTCAGACGTAACAACCCAGTGTTTGAGTAGTTTTTGTGTTACCCAGATCCTGTGTTAGACTTAACAACCCAGTGTTTTGGTAGTTTTTGTGTTACCCAGATCCTGGGTCAGGAGTAACAACCCAATGTTTGGCTATTTTTTGTGTTACCCAGATCCTGGGTCAGACGGAACAACCCAATGTTTGGGAAGTTTTTGTGTTACCCAGATCCTGGGTCAGACGTAACAACCCAGGAGTTAAGTTATTTATCGCTGGCTTTTTGCGACATCTTCAGGAGAGAGCAGTGCAGCTCCGTCAAATTGGTGTGTTTTCGGTAAAATATACACTACAGGTCAAAAGTTCGGGGTCAGTAAGATTTTTTATGTTTTTAAATGAAGTCTCTTCTGCTCACCAAGGCTGCAATTATTTGATAAAAAAACAAAAAAAAAACAGTAATATTGTGAAATATTATTACAATTTAAAACAGCGGTTTTCTATGTGAATATACAGTAAAGTGTAATTTATTCCTGTGATCAAAGCTGAATTTACAGCATCATTACTCCAGTCTTCACTGTCACATATTTTTTTATTATTATAATATGAAATTATTATAATATAATGCTCAAGAAACATTATTATCCATGTTGAAAACAGTTTTTTACATTTTTATTTCAGGATTCTTTGATGAATAGAAAGTTCAAAAGAACAGCATTTATTTAAAATATAGCCTAATCTTTTCTAACATTATAAATGTCTTTACTGTATAACTTTTGATCAATTTAACTCATCCTTGATGAATAAAAGTATTTTCTAATTTGTTTCCCCCAAAAATAAAAAATAAATTCTTACTGACCCCAAACTTTTGAATGGTAGTGATTAATGTTACAAAAGCTTTCCATTTCAGATCAATTCTGTTCTTTTGAACTTTCTATTCATCAAAGAATCCTGAAATAAAAATGTACAAAACTGTTTTCAACATGGATAATAATCATAAATGTTTCTTGAGCATTATATTATAATAATTTCATATTATAATAATTTAAAAAATGTGACACTGAAGACTGGAGTAATGATGCTGTAAATTCAGCTTTGATCACAGGAATAAATTACACTTCACTATATATTTACATAGAAAACCGCTGTTTTAAATTGTAGTAATATTTCACAATATTACTGTTTTTTTGTATTTTTTATCAAATAATTGCAGCCTTGGTGAGCAGAAGAGACTTCATTTAAAAACATAAAAAAATCTTACTGACCCCGAACTTTTGACCGGTAGTGTAGGTTTGTGTAAATTTTTTTGTATCTATAAATTTGTTATTGTTCTGTATATCGTTTTTATTTTATGCAAAGCAACATACAGGGGCGCGATGCGAGTCAAATTAATCTGCAAACATTAATTCATGTATGAAGTAAAAAAGAAAAAAAGAAGCTAGTACTATAGTAAAAATGAATCAACCCAGTATGCTCCATTAAATAAACAATTGAATTTGCTGGGTAAAATTAACCCAGCATGTGTTCTGTTCTATACCAGCCCTTGGGATAAAAACAACCCAAATTGAGTTGTTTTAACCCAGTGTATCTTGCTAATACAATCTCTCAATCAAGTGACAACAACAGCAACAAAGAAATGTATCCGATTATCCTCCCTCGCACACTTTCACCAATGAGGATAATGCATTTATTAAAGTCGGGATCAGCGGCTAAACCACTGTACGACTTCATTATCTTCAGTTGTCTTCGGGGTTAGTATTTTATATTTGTATTAGAGTCTGCAGTGGACATTCCAGAGACTTCCCAGCTGAAACCCTGCGGCTGGCAAGATCCAACGCCAGATCATCCGTCTTCATATACCAGCACTCTCTCTTCCACAAGCTGAACACACCATCCTCCTTTCCACACTCTCTCTCTGCGTGTCTGATCTCCAATCAAGCAAACAGAGTCTCGGCCCTCTTGGTCTCGCTCCACCGGCTTCAGTTCAAGGCTTTGACGTCAGTCTTCAGAACGGACACTGGAACTGAACCTCAACACGCTCAGCTCTACGTTTCTGCCGTCATCCATGATCAGTAAACAAGAGTCACTGCTTTCATTACAATAGGAAACAAGTCGCTTTCCAGAACCTTCACTGTCTCTGTTGTTCAGTGGTGGATCAAACATCAAGACCTTCAAGAACCAGTTCAAGACACCCTTTCACTAGTCTTAAAGAGGTCTTATGTTTGAACATAAAAAATCATGCACTGACAAAAATGATTCTGTGGTGAAGTAAATGCTACAGAAAAAAAACAATTAAAAAAGGTATAGTTCAGGCAAGAATTCAAAAAAATGAATCTCAACGATATAAAATTAAGTAAAACCTACTCAACTTTTCTAATACTTGGTGTTCCCATCATGCTCTGGGGTATGAATTATTAATAAGGTTGATTTTTCACTGTTTTATCATTACTTTTGTTGTTAGGTTTGGTAATTTAAAATGACACATTCATACTCAAAAACGATCTATCGAATGCTACTGTCATTGTGTGCCAACCAAGTATTGAGGTCTCTGTGTTCACATGCCGTGTTACTTCTATACTGCGGATACAGAAAGAAAGTTAGGCTACACACTATCTATTGTATTATTTACTTAGATATTTCTAAGTAAAGCATACACTAACAAATTGTTAAATTTTCTAAACTTAGTTAAGTAGATGTTACTTAATTCTGTATGTAAAATTTTTAAACAATAATAATAATTAAGTAATATTTACTTAATTACTTCAATTAAATGTTAAGTGTCAATTAAATGTCAAATGAATGTTAAAGTTCAATAGTAAGTAGATTTGACTTGATAATAACAGATAAGGTGTACAGAGCAGTAGCAGTAAAATTTACATAAAATGTGTTAGTGCAAATTGTTACGAGGATTTTTTCAAATAAATCCTACAAGTAATTTTTTTCATTGTTTCTGAACTCCCTGAAAAGCCTTCATTGTATTCTTGAGTTTCTTCCAGGAACAAACACATCACAGTATTCCTTATTATAATAATTAATATGCAGAATAAAGGGGCGGGGCCTGGTTGAGTTAGTTAGTAGTGTGTTAAACTGGCGGTTATTGTGAGGGGCGGGACATTTCCCAAACACACACACACTCAAAACGCTCGACCAATCACAACACACTGCTCCAGTCGACCAATCAGAGCACAGTGTGCTTTTCAGGAGGAGGGGCTTCATAGAGACAGGAAGTAAACAGAGCGTTACTGACAGACTGGGAAGAGAGGAGCCGCAACAATGGAGAATATGAGGAGAATATCAACATTACAGCAGGAAAACCTGTTCTAGTAGAGCCTGAAACATCATCAAGACTTTAAAAAAGGCATAATAGGTATATAACGGCACTATAAATAAACTATACCTATATTAAAAATCTTTTTTTTTTTAATTAAAAAATTCTCTGTTGGTGTAGTTTTAACTAATTTCTGTGCTGCTCAAGCAAACTTTTGAAAGTTGCCATGGCAAGTAATTAAAGATAAATTGTATGTGAAGTGCCTTGAGACAAAACATATGCTCAAGGGCTAAATATCAGAGTAATCAAAAATTAAAAGTTATGGTGATACAAAAAGAACCAGAAAGTGTCAATATCAATACTGAAACTTGGATTCATGCTTCTAAACATTACACATCCATCCATCCATCCATCTATCTATCCATCTATCTCCTACATAATCTGCTGGCAAGGCTCACAGTTAATGATTTTTTGAAAATGGTTTATTAGTGTAATGAAATTCACATTTCGAATTCTCTTAAGGGTGCTGTAAGCTCATGGTGAATAACAGGCCATATTAAATATTTATATATGCCAACATTTACACCACGTGACCTTTAAAAGTGAAATAGAAAAGGTGTAAAGTTGATTAAATTAGTTGTTATTTTTTATAATTACAAGTGTCAGCCAAGCCTCGTAATTTATCATTTGCTTTGATATTTGAAAAGTATTCAAATTCTGTCATTAGACGCCAGACTGCATCCATGTCAACAACAACAACAGCTTGTTTGAACTCTTACAAAGCACGTTTTTTCGAAATCTTACCTCAGATTTACAAATATTGTGGGAAACCGCATCCGACTGAGGCAACTTTCTTTGAAGCCACTTTCTCGGTGAGAAGATGTTGCTTGAACCCGAGAGGTTGAGCGATAAATCCCTGGACGCGTTGCGTTTGGAATGAACGCTGGAGATCGACGAAGCGTCTGAAGACGTCGACAAACTCGACGAAGAAAGACGCTGTTTGAGTCTGCAGTCTTCAGAGATGGTTTGGTTGTTGGTAAATCCAGTTGTGGAGCTCGAGAACCGCTGAACGCTATTAACGTCTGCGGGCGTCGCGCCGTTTCTCATCAGCGCTGAATCCAGACTTCGAGTCTGTCGAAGTTTTCTCTTTGCGAGGGTTTTCGAGCCCGATGAGGAACAGGAGAAGACGCTGTTCATCCCTGCGATGATACGAGACACAGACTGACGCCCCACACACAATCCCCATGTGAACCTGACTGACTGAACAACCGATGATGACGTTTGGCTGTCAACGACAGGTGAAAACATGTATTTTATCAATACAAAATATATATTCTCTCATCCATCTCTGCTATTGGTTTATATCAGCAGATAAACCAGGATTACCACTGTTCAAGCCAAAAATCGCGTGAGTCAGTAAAGTTTCTCAACTGCATCTCTCAGCGCTCCCGCCCTCTTTCTCCCGCGCTCCGGCTCGCCCTCCTCCTGTCTATGGGAGAACAACTGAGGTAAATAAAACATTCACAATTCTCATAACTGGCCGTGTCGATTTTATAGTAAATTTCAAGCGGGAATCTAAAAATTATGGAATAATTAAAAAATATATTCATGTTGAATTATGTTGAAGTTTGTATTGTATTGCACAACCCAAATTGTCTTTTAGCACGTTTCACTCAGTTTGACTATAGAATTTTAAAACAAAATTGTTTTATTATGTGTGTGATAAAATAATAATAGTTAAAAAATATCTTAAAGTAGCCTACCCCTGTAGTCAATCATTTTATCCCTTAAAACAAATCTTTGACCACCAAAATTATTATACATTTTTTCCTTGAAAAAAAATCTTCATACCTTAAAATATCTTGAATGTAACTGGACACCCTTGCCTCATTTAGTATAGCCTACATGGTTCTATAAATATGCAAATGAGCCCCGCCTCCACTCCCTCCCTCACTCAGAGATCCACTCGTTGACAATCACACGTTGATCTGATTGGTTACAAGGTCGTTTGTGACGTCAGAAACACCAGCGATTTCACACTGTGTTTTTGAGGCTGTCTTTGGTTCACTGCAGTTTTAAGGAGGAAATACTCAGCAATGCTGTCGACTTATGAACTTACACATGCTTTGTCTTAAAGCATATTAAAAACACCACATAGACACATAAACAACATAAAAAACTTGATTTTCACCACAGGGGGACTTTAATCTAAATTAGTGCTGCCTTCACATGTTATCGGAAATTTCATACTTCCCACTTTTGAAGTCCTTATTACGAGCTAGTCGCATTAAGCGCTTTGTTGTCGGGAAGAATCATGCAGACACAAGGTTTATTCTTTCCTGTTTTTTGGGAAAGTCTTATTAAAGCCAAAATTATATTTAGCGACCCATTCATTGACAACCACATTCACCATGCTATTTATCTAGTTCACAATTCTGGAATTTCGGTCAAATACAGGCTATTTTTGCTGAAGATAAAATATACAATACACTTCAAATGATTTTTATACATATGCACTGCTTTTGTGGAAAAACTAATAAAGAATACCAATCACAGCAGCAATAGTTCTCCCCTCAGCCATGTTTATAGTTTATGACACACACCTCTCTGTTAATGGGTACAGGGTTGCCGCATAACAAAACCCACACATTCGCGCTCCGGTAAAAATATGACTTGAGTGTGCGTTCATGTCCAGTTTTTAACTAGGAAACTCGTATTTACGATAATTCCGATAGCCCACGAAGGGATCATAAGTGGCAAAGCAACACAGTGTCGGCCCAGATCCGGCTCACATCCGGTACGCGTAGAATCCACATGTTCCAGATGTGGCCCGGATCAGGGCCGACACTGTTGCGGTATCGTTACATCCTTGGGGAATTTCTGTCGTACGTGAAAATATGCGCTCAAGTCCTCCTGGGACGTTCGTATTGGAAAGTCATGTTTACGTTGTCAAGTCACTTTCGTTGGTGCAAGAGATGGCGCTGTACCTTCTCTAAAGGTTTTAAACTCTACTTCTAGAAAATGAAGAACTTTTAATTAATTTACGAAGGCAGTGTGAACTTTATCGTTTCATATTATATTACAGTGCAGTTTGTACAGACAATTGGCTTATTTTGTTGTAAATAGAAACGCCTGTTAAAGTCGCTGCTAAATACCTTAGTATTGTGGTATTCTGTTAATTTTGACTTAGCTTTTGTGGATACTAAACCTTGTTTAAACTTACACTTAAAATAGTTTAATTAAACTTAAGTTTTACTTACAATTAATTTAATTAAGTAAAATGAAACTTAATTTTTAGCTCCTTAGGGAATGATAGTTGAAAATATGATGCTGAATTGTAATTAAATTTTGAATGCAAATTGAATTCAAAATAAATGTATTAATATAGGCATTTTTCCATTACTAAAGAGGCCTATTTTTAATAAATAATGCACATTATTGGACGACACTTCCTAAAATGCTCTTATATACACAAAAGCCTCAAACAACATAACAAAAAAGTCACAATAACAATGTTTTCCACAGAGAATTCAGTTGTGTATATTATGTTCACAGTTCTTCACTTCCACACCCAAACGTTGCTGTAGTTTATACTCATAGCAATTTTTCCCCAAGGGTTTGCTTTGATTTATTGATGTTTTTCCCATCAGAATAGAATAATCCATTCAATTCAATTCAATTCAAATTTATTTGTATAGCGCTTTTCACAATACACATTGTTTCAAAGCAGCTTTACAGAAAGTGCATTAAAAATGTACATAGAAAATACAGTTAGTTCATCATGTATTAATTTAGGGCATAACATATCGCCGGCGTTGAGTCGTCTCTTCACAGGCGTCGAGTCGTCTCTCCACAGGCGTTTAGTCGTCTCATCACAGGTGTTGGATCAACAGAAGTCTCCGTGAGAGGCTGGATACAAACTGGAGCTGACGAACGCTATTTACCTCGGGACTTGCGTCCCGAGATAACAGCAGAAAGGCAGATGAGAAATAATTAGCGTAGCTGATGTTCATAATATTAATGCATTCGATCTGATTCGGCAGTAGTATAAAAGGTAAGCATTATGTGAATGCGTGGTTAAAGAGATGCGTCTTTAATCTGGTTTTAAACTGGGACAGCGAGTCTGAGCCTCGAACAATATCAGGAAGGCTATTCCAGAGTTTAGGAGCTAAATGTGAGAACGCCCTCCCTCCTTTAGTGGACTTAGATATCCTAGGAATGACCAGAAGCCTCGAATTTAGTGATCTTAAAGAGCGCGACGGATTGTAGGGCGATAGAAGGTCCGTTAAATAGACTGGAGCTAAACCATTTAGGGCTTTATAGGTCAGTAGCAGTACCTTGTAATTGATACGGAACTTAATAGGTAACCAATGTAGAGATGATAAAATTGGTGTTATATGATCATATTTTCTTGATCTAGTAAGAACTCTAGCGGCTGCATTTTGGACTAACTGTAGCTTGTTTATTGAGGATACAGGACAACCAGCTAATAAAGCATTACAGTAATCTAGTCTCGAGGTCATGAATGCATGAACTAACTTTTCTGCATCAGAAACGGATAGCATGTTACGTAGCTTAGCAATGTTTCTAAGGTGGAAAAAGGCTGTTCTTGTAACATATGAAATATGCTTTTCGAAAGTCAAGTTGCGGTCAAGTATGACACCCAGGTCTTTTACTGTAGTGGATAAAGTCCATCTTAATTATAATATCATAACACATGCATGATTGCATAAAGCCTTAGATCAGTCCTCTCAAACAATGGGGAGAAGGATGGATGTGTCTGATGGGTGAAAAAAGCAATAGTCATAATAAAAGCCCCCCCCCCCCCCCCCCCCCCACACACACACACACACACACACAGGAACAAGACTTGCGTTAGATCTACGACACATTATTCCAGAGTTTACATGATACCCCAGAGCTTCCCGACATGGGGCTATTATCTGACTTTAGCACAGGAAGAGGATCTCCAAAGGCCTCTTTTAAGGTCTGTGAACGTAAACACAGAAGGGTGTAACTGAGAGCGGAGGATCTCCGTAAAGATGCATGGATGTATAAACATCTATGTTCATTATTAAAATTAGTCTTTTTATATAAAGTACTAATACTTTGGATATAGCAACCATTGCAACTAAAATAATTCTTTTTTCTCCACAAAAGAAGCATTGAACTTCGAACAGTTTATAATCCCTCACAAAAAAGAAGTTTATTCATGTATGCTGTGAGTATACTTCTTTTAAACTAAAAATAGGAACGTTTACTATCAGTCCACTTTTTATGTGCTTCTCAGAAATATACTTAAAATTACACTTAAGTAAACTTGACTTATACTGACAGAAAGCAATACTTGTTCTCACATAGACTTACACACTGTAAACTTTGATTTAAAAAATATATATTTATTAAGAAAACTTTTAATACCTTAATTGGAACATAATAGTATACTTTAAGTGCAAAATTTTACATTTATTCATTTAGCAGACGCTTTTATCCAAGGCAACTTACAAATGAGAACAACAGAAGCAGTGAAACTAACAATAGGACAACAATATGCAAGTGCTATGGGGACATTTAATTTTATGTTTAACAACATTATTTTCCTGTTATCTCTGTAAGGCAGCTTTGAAACAATCTGTATTGTAAAAAGCGCTGTATAAATAAAGGTGACTATGACCCTTCCCAGTTTAATCTAACGCAGTACTTTTTATTTTTTTTTAATGAATAGATATAGAATAGAAGAGAAAGTGTTAGTATTAATGGATCGAGTGCTGGCGAAAAAGATGCGTGTTCAGCCGTTTCTTGAAAATGGCCACGGACTCATCAGCTCTGTGTGGCTGCTGTATATATTATTAAAAATAATGTATAAATAGTAAGAGGTGGGCGATATACCGATGTATTGCTGTGCTGTGCGGTCACGAAGCTTATCGCTTGCATGCGTTTTTAAGCACTGAGGTTTAAAAACAGGTGATTACAAACCATTGAAGCACAATTAGCAGTGAAAGAGAACTTACAGTATATTACTGTATCCACTCTAGGCAGGGCTCAAACCCGAGCTAAAGACCACAGTCTCACGTGTCAGTCGCTAGCGTCCAGTCTCCTTCATTCATACAGCGCTGTAACACTATAGAGAGTTTCACAGCAGCGTTACAGTGATAACAGGAGATTACAGTAGCAGAGATTGTTTGGCTTTACAGCAGATCTAGAATAAAGTTATAGTCCAGATAAAGTTAGTTTTGATTGATTCACTTCCGTTGTAAAGATCATTAGTTATAAACTTAGCGCCGCTAACACACACCGCTCTACTGAAGACAGAAACTTGAATGTGTTCTGGACGTTCGTTCACACACACAGTGTTCGGCTCGAGAACACACACCTTGAAACAGGATCCAAAGTGCAAAAGTTTGAAAACCGCTATCATCTCTGCGTAAACTACAAAAACGCGAATCTGTGAGACGCTAGCGTCTCGTGAGATCACACTGTAAAAGATGATCGTGATTTTAACGGTAAAAGATTGTAAAAAAGCTACAGTGAAAAACTGTTAATTGGTTAACAGAAAGTTTCCGTATATACGGTGAATAACTGTGATAGATTGACAGTTTTTAAAGTGAAAAAGAACAACTCATTGTATAATTTACAGTGAAAAACAGCAAATTGACATTCCCACAATTCCCTGCATGACACGTTTGTTGAAATAACTGTTTCTTCATAGTTTTCTTAATGTACATTAGGGTTTTATGTTACATGTTGTTAAATTATTGTTTACTGCATTTTTTAAATGTCATGTTACCATGATGGTGTTTAGTGTGTGTGTGAATGACACTGTGCAGCTTCTCTATATTAATATTAACTCTCTTGTGGAAGAACTGCATGTGATGAGCTGTGTTTGATCATGTGACTCTCATCACTGCTGTGATTGGTGGTTGCTAATGTATTACAACGGTACAAAACAGATATTAGTACTTCAATATGTCGGTAAATTAACATTATATCAGATAATGAAATGCGGTTTATTACTGTAAATTTAAGTTAAAGTTAAGTCTGTAAAACATAATATGTTGCTACCGTATTTTCTACAGTAAATTTCTGGCAACCACGTCTGCTAGTGTTTTACCGTAAATTTACCAGATTTTTTTTTTTTTTTTTTACAGTGCAGGGGAGTGAGGTTTACAGGACTACGTCTGTTACATTAGTAAACTAAGCTTAACTTAATTTATCCAATTGATTTGTCCAAAATTAAAATGTGAAATCAACTGGGAAGTAAGCTAAGGAAACTCAAAAAAAGCTCATGCAAAAAAGAAACAAAATATATTGAGTTGAGATGTTTTACAGCGTGTACAATAACAGCTGGTGACTTTGTCAATCCAGCCTTATTAAAATGACAAGTAGAGATGAATAAACAGACACACCCTCTCGTCATTATATTCCTCAGATGATTTATGGTCTTCCCGTCGGAGCAGTTTCTGGACTCTTGCTCAACTGTTGCTCAATAACGGCATGTGTTCATTCCCTGAGAGCCGAGGACTCTTACACAACGACACCACCAGTACTGAGGTTTGTTGGGGAAACGACAGACATGATGCATTTTAGCCTTTGTTTCAGAAATAAACCAACTCAGAATTAGTGAAGAAAGAATGCAACAAACCGCATGTTTAGAAATAAAAGTTCATCTGTTTGCAAATCGAGTTCTCTTGCACACTTTCTTCAAAAAGATTTATGAATACAATCAACATCGTGAAGTGTAATTACTAAAAATGTCATAATTCCATGGCTGTTATATAGTTATTTATGACATTTGTAGTAATTATACTGCACAATGTTGATTGTATTCATTGTGCAGCATTGTATTCATAAATCTTTTTATGAAAATGTTTTTATGAAACCAACATCTTTATTACACTATTAAACTTAAGTTGGATCAGCCTGAGACAAAGAAATTACATTAATGTTATTAATGTAAGAATAAATGTAAGTTTAGCTTTGATATTGCTTGTAATATGTCAACCGAACTGAGGTTAACTTGATTATCCATCATCATTTATTATAAAAATCATGTTTATGAAATATGATCATCAGGCTTTTGAGGTTTATTTGTCCGTCTCTCGATCATCATTATTTTATGGCATTATGTTTTAAAACTACAGAGATTTGATCATAAAACTAAGCATCAAATATCATCTTACTAAGACATATTATTGACAGATATTGATATTTATATGCATTTTATGTAAGTATCAGCTATACTGTTATAAAATTAGAAAAATCTCACTGATTTACATTACAAGTATCAGATTTTCATATAAATATCAGCATTTGCAGCAAATTGCATATTTTTGCTCAGTTTGAGGCTTTTTTCCTCTATATTATTATGTTTCATGTAGAGTATTTTTTACATACACTAAACATATACTATATATATATATATATATATATATATACACTCTAACCACAATTTATTTAGACTCCTTCAACATTTCTCACACTTTATTCGCTATAGTTTAGAAAATGGTAATAAAACATGATCTCAGATCAGTGGATATTTCCCTGGTTTTGTCCGTCCTTCTGTTAGACTCACACATGAATTATGTTGAATATCTGTCAGCTGGTAAATTTAATACACACTTAGATAATACCAGTTTAGCTCAACCAGTGCCCAAGCAATGCTTCATGTTGTTCAGTCTGTGTGTAAAAAGAGCATTAGCAGTTACAGAAAAAACACTGAAGAAAACATGATCAGCTCAAAGTGTCCGAATCATTTTTAGTCCCAAATGTGTATAAATGTTACTGGTAGTCACTGTATGAAGAATATTTGTGTATAATGTCCCAGTTTACTTTATTCTGCTCTCCTCACTTACAGAAATGAACTATAGTGTCCTGCACACACCAGTGAAACACATTAATAATGATATCTGGTGTCTGAATAATGTTTGGTTTGACTGGATATGACACACACAGAGACGGCAGTAAATGCAGCGTCAGCTACTTCTCACAGTGTGTGTGTGTGTGTGTGTGTGTGTGTGTGTGTGTCACTGCCAGTCTTTGTTCAGATGACATTAGTCACTTGCATGAGTGTCCTGAGGAGATGTGCTGTAATGTGTCGTGACTCGTGAGTGTTGTGTTCTGGGAACCAGTGCAGTTCCAGTAGTGAACACTAGGCGGCGCTGTCACACTGGGTTTGAAGGCCTTTCTCTACAGGATTTCATCTGAAGTGCAGAGTAACACTAACAAGCTTCCATACATCAAATAACAACTAACAATTCTTCATCTGATGTTCATCTCAACGTTCACTAATGCGTTCATAACAACATTAATTAAAGCAGTGTGGACTAACATGAGCATTTTTAGTAACTAACATTAACAAAAAATTGGTAACACTTTACAATAAAGTTCATTAGTTACCATTAGTTAATATATTTACTAACATGAACTAACAATGAGCAATATATGTGTTACAGTATTTATTAATCTTTGTTAATAAGCTGTCCAGCTGTTCATGTTAGTTCACAGTGCATTAACTAATGTTAACAATACAACCTTTGATTTTAATAACGTATTAGTAAATGTTGCAATTAATATTAACTCAGATTAATAAATGCTGAAGAAGAATTGTTCATTCTTAGTTCATTTTTACTGAGGTTGACTAATGTTAATAATGAACCTTATTGTAAAGTGTTACCGGTTTTTTTTTCTCATAATTATGGCTTAACAAGTTTTTTAAATTGCATTGACATTATTTAAACAAATAGCCAGTTAATATATTAATGTACAAAAAGAGAACATCAGTAAAGCAAATATAATGAGCGTATAACACACACACACACACACACACCAGGCACGTGCACACATAGACATCAAAGGGGCTTGAGCACCTGCCCTTTTTATTCCTGGAGAGAAAGTGCCCTTTTTTCTGGGGTGCTTTTTTTTCATTTTTGAAAAGTAATATATATTCCTGTTTGCGCACAGCTTCCCTGTCAAACAAATATATTTATTGAATAGTATATCTAAATATCAGGTCAGGAGTTCTGAAGCGCTCCCTCTCGTCCCTTAAAATACGGAATCATCCCGTATTTACAAGTAAAATGATGCGTCCCGTATCAAATCAATAAGGGACGCGATTTGTCCCGTACTTTACAAAAGGCCCACACAAACTTGAGTAAAAACTTTAAACCTGCTTCAAACCAATGCGCCACAAGTCAAAAGAGAGCCTGTGAATGTGCTGACTCACAGAAAGACGCGCGACAGAATACAGTTCTCTTTCACGCTTGAATGAACAATAACACAATTATGCCAAAATGTCGTTTGTCAAGCATCTTCATAACATAAGAGCAGTCTTATGATGGACGTAAGGGGTGGTGAGAGAATGAGGCGCGTGTGAGATCCTCTGTCAGCAGCGGCTGCTCTTAAAGGGCCAGCAGCCAATAAAGCTTTCTGTCAGTAAAGTTAATCAAAGAACACAGGGAACACAGAAAATGACCCACTGCTCTTGACTAAAGAACTTGTAGCTTTAATATGGATTAGTCTATATATAATTTATAATTTATGCAGCGCAGACTGTCTGATAACTTTATTAAATGTCTGTATATGTCCAACCTGTTAGACAGGAAGGGCACAGGTAAATATGACATTTATTATGGGTTTATGTGAGGATTGATTGAAGTTTACTTAAATTAAAAGCTGTTTTATTTTTTGAAGCCTAATAAATGTTTTTAAAAAATTGAATACTAAGGAGACCATGGTTTCTGTGTGAACTGATTATTTTGTAGACATCTTTTGAAACTGAAACAATTGCGTGAGTTTGAGGAAGATACAATTAACTTTTAAAATATTTTTTTTAAATTGTGTTAATATATATATACTTTTATATATACAGTATAGAGAGAGAGTTGTGTTAATATATATATACTTTTTTGTTTAAAAAAAGTTTTTAAAAAATACGTAATTATGAGAAGTGGCCTTTTTTTCACTTGAGCCCCTGCCCCTCAAAATGTCTGTGCACGTCCCTGACACACACACACACACACACACACACACTGACCAGACACTCATTAGAATAGAGCTGTCTATCTCTTCAGGGAAAATAGTGCAGAAACACTGATGACTCATTTTGCACAGATGGACATGTCTATGGAAGAAGAAAATCATGCTTCGGTAAATCATAATTATGACATGAAGTGTTATTTATGACATAAAAATCTGCCTTTTTATGTCATAGTTATGACTTTTTATCATGACTATTACATAGCATGTCATTATTTTAACTTTTTACATCATAATTATTACTTATAATTATTAATTATATCTCGTAGATATGACCATTTGTTTTTATGTCATAAAGTTTTTATGTCATAATTTCAACCTAGAATGTCAATTTTATCAGTTAGATCATAATTTTTACTTAGTATGTCATCATTTAATTTTTTCTTTTTAATTTACCTTTTAACTTGTTAATGTCATAATTTTGACTCTATGTCATAATTATTACTTTATTCCTCATAATTATGGCTTAGAATGACTTTTTGTCATAACCATGATTTACAGGCTTCAGGACACACACACTGGCCAGGCTTCAGGACACACACACACACACACACACACACACACACACACACACACACACACACACACACACACACACACACATACACACACACACACACACACATACACACTCGCTGAGGAAGATGCTTTCTGCATTTTAAGTGAGTCTCCATCTCTTTTTCTGACCTTACTAGCATATTGATTTTTTCTCCCACATTTCAGATAATTGCCAGATACTCTGAACCCAATATTCCCAGTGCTTCTGCTGGCCAATGAGAGGTGTGTGTGTGTGTGTGTGTGTGTTCAGTGTCTCTTCAGTCGCGAATGTGAGATCAACAGCTGATCTGAGGAGAGCAGATGTGTGTGTGTGTGTGTGTGTGTGTGTGTGTGTGTGTGTGTGTGTGTGTGTGTGTGTGTGTGTGTGTGAGTGTGAGTGTGTGTGTGTGTGTGTGTGCGTGTGTGTTCAATGTCTCTTCAGGTCACGGATGTGAGATCAACAGCTGATCGGAGGAGAGCAGACACACACACACACACACATCTTTTTTGCATGCTCCAAGTCTCCTCCCAATGACCATTTTGTTGTTTGTTATGCAATAGCAAAATAGTTTTTGAGCTGTGCGGCTGTTTGTATATAAAAGCATCCTCATATAGTCAGCAAAATATGCATTATTGTTCTTCTCTGAACATCATATTTTAATAGATATTTAGATCATGGATCTCAAGGCTAATTGTGAAAACACTAAACGCAGCCGTATTTGGACTGAAGGCACGATTGATCATTGTTAAATGTTGTTTTTGCATGTTTCAAATGGTGTTATTTGAGCTGTAATCATGGATGGGATGAGTGAATGTCAGTGTATCTGTGAAGATGAAGTGTGTCTGTGTTCATACTCTCTGACTGTATCTATAAACCACTGGATCACTGAATATTCCATGTATTGATCAGCGTTTGTGTCATACAGGGAGATAAACACATTCTCCTGTCGTTTACTCTGGCAGGAGACGATACAGCAGATGCATACGCAAACTGTGTGTGTGTGTGTGTGTGTGTGTGTGTGTGTGTGTGTGTGTGTGTGATGGAAAAGCAGGCCACTGCTCGTCATGCTGTGCTTCATGGCCCTGGGCTTGTGTCATGCCACATGACTGGATGGCTTCATTTTAAATATTCATTTCACAGGAGGAAATAATCATGTTATTTTTATCAGACTGAGATTATTTACAGACTCTGAAAGCTCTTTGAGGTTTTACTTCCACACATTTATGAGGTGAAAGTGTCAAGGAGAGATGAAAATGTGAGTGGAAAGATTATGAGCTCAGTGAGGATGAATGAGTGTGTGATGAATAAAGCAGAACACTATATTACAGTGCTTTGACCGAGTGTAAGGAGTTACAGAGCGCGGGAGAGGGGCGTCTGACGTAACGAGGGGCCGATGACGGAAACACAAAGGCTGGCGCAACACAACTCACTACGACGCTTCACTAACACGTAACACACGCTCAATACGTAACACACTCTCAATACATAACACACACTCAATACGTAATGCAACTCACTACGACGCTTCACTAACACATAACACACGCTCAATACGTAACACACTCTCAATACATAACACACACTCAATACGTAATGCAACTCACTACGACGCTTCACTAACACATAACACACGCTCAATACGTAACACAACTCACTACGACGCTTCACTAACACTTAACACGCTCAATCTGTAACACACGCTCAATCAGTAACACACACTTAATACGTAATGCAACTCACTACGACGCATCACTAACACGTAACACACACTCAATACGTAACACACGCTCAATCAGTAACACACACTTAATACGTAATGCAACTCACTACGACGCATCACTAACACGTAACACACACTCAATACGTAACACACACTCAATACGTAACACACGCTCAATCTGTAACACACACTCAATATGTAACACAACTCACTACGACTGCTTCACTAACACGTAACACACGCTCAATACGTAACACACACTCAATACGTAACACACACTCAATACGTAATGGAACTCACTACGACGCATCACTAACACGTAACACACACTCAATACGTAACACACGCTCAATCAGTAACACACACTTAATACGTAATGCAACTCACTACGACGCATCACTAACACGTAACACACACTCAATACGTAACACACACTCAATACGTAACACACACTCAATACGTAATGCAACTCACTACGACGCATCACTAACACGTAACACACACTCAATACGTAACACACGCTCAATCAGTAACACACACTTAATACGTAATGCAACTCACTACGACGCATCACTAACACGTAACACACACTCAATACGTAACACACGCTCAATCAGTAACACACACTTAATACGTAATGCAACTCACTACGACGCATCACTAACACGTAACACACACTCAATACGTAACACACACTCAATACGTAACACACGCTCAATCTGTAACACACACTCAATATGTAACACAACTCACTACGACTGCTTCACTAACACGTAACACACGCTCAATACGTAACACACACTCAATACGTAACACACACTCAATACGTAATGCAACTCACTACGACGCATCACTAACACGTAACACACACTCAATACGTAACACACGCTCAATCAGTAACACACACTTAATACGTAATGCAACTCACTACGACGCATCACTAACACGTAACACACACTCAATACGTAACACACACTCAATACGTAACACACGCTCAATCTGTAACACACACTCAATATGTAACACAACTCACTACGACTGCTTCACTAACACGTAACACACGCTCAATACGTAACACACACTCAATACGTAACACACACTCAATACGTAATGGAACTCACTACGACGCATCACTAACACGTAACACACACTCAATACGTAACACACGCTCAATCAGTAACACACACTTAATACGTAATGCAACTCACTACGACGCATCACTAACACGTAACACACACTCAATACGTAACACACACTCAATACGTAACACACACTCAATACGTAATGCAACTCACTACGACGCATCACTAACACGTAACACACACTCAATACGTAACACACGCTCAATCAGTAACACACACTTAATACGTAATGCAACTCACTACGACGCATCACTAACACGTAACACACACTCAATACGTAACACACGCTCAATCAGTAACACACACTTAATACGTAATGCAACTCACTACGACGCATCACTAACACGTAACACACACTCAATACGTAACACACACTCAATACGTAACACACGCTCAATCTGTAACACACACTCAATATGTAACACAACTCACTACGACTGCTTCACTAACACGTAACACACGCTCAATACGTAACACACACTCAATACGTAACACACACTCAATACGTAATGCAACTCACTACGACGCATCACTAACACGTAACACACACTCAATACGTAACACACGCTCAATCAGTAACACACACTTAATACGTAATGCAACTCACTACGACGCATCACTAACACGTAACACACACTCAATACGTAACACACACTCAATACGTAACACACGCTCAATCTGTAACACACACTCAATATGTAACACAACTCACTACGACTGCTTCACTAACACGTAACACACGCTCAATACGTAACACACACTCAATACGTAACACACACTCAATACGTAATGGAACTCACTACGACGCATCACTAACACGTAACACACACTCAATACGTAACACACGCTCAATCAGTAACACACACTTAATACGTAATGCAACTCACTACGACGCATCACTAACACGTAACACACACTCAATACGTAACACACACTCAATACGTAACACACACTCAATACGTAATGCAACTCACTACGACGCATCACTAACACGTAACACACACTCAGTACGTAACACACGCTCAATCAGTAACACACACTTAATACGTAATGCAACTCACTACGACGCATCACTAACACGTAACACACACTCAATACGTAACACACACTCAATACGTAACACACGCTCAATCTGTAACACACACTCAATACGTAACACACACTCAATACGTAATGCAACTCACTACGACGCATCACTAACACGTAACACACACTCAATACATAACACACGCTCAGTACGTAACACAACTCACTACGACGCTTCACTAACACGTAACACACACTCAATACGTAACACACACTCAATACGTAACACACGCTCAATCTGTAACACACACTCAATCCGTAACACACACTCAATACGTAACACACACTCAATACGTAATGCAACTCACTACGACACATCACTAACACGTTACACACACTCAATACGTAACACACACTCAATACGTAATGCAACTCACTACGACGCATCACTAACACGTAACACACGCTCAGTACGTAACACAACTCACTACGACGCTTCACTAACACGTAACACACACTCAATGCGTAACACAACTCACTACGACTGCTTCACTAACACGTAACACACGCTCAGTACGTAACACAACTCACTACGACTGCTTCACTAACACATAACACACGCTCAATCTGTAACACACCCTCAATCTGTAACACACACTCAATACGTAATGCAACTCACTACGACGCATCACTAACACGTAACACACACTCAATACGTAACACACGCTCAATCAGTAACACACACTTAATACGTAATGCAACTCACTACGACGCATCACTAACACGTAACACACACTCAATACGTAACACACGCTCAATCAGTAACACACACTTAATACGTAATGCAACTCACTACGACGCATCACTAACACGTAACACACACTCAATACGTAACACACACTCAATACGTAACACACGCTCAATCTGTAACACACACTCAATATGTAACACAACTCACTACGACTGCTTCACTAACACGTAACACACGCTCAATACGTAACACACACTCAATACGTAACACACACTCAATACGTAATGCAACTCACTACGACGCATCACTAACACGTAACACACACTCAATACGTAACACACGCTCAATCAGTAACACACACTTAATACGTAATGCAACTCACTACGACGCATCACTAACACGTAACACACACTCAATACGTAACACACACTCAATACGTAACACACGCTCAATCTGTAACACACACTCAATATGTAACACAACTCACTACGACTGCTTCACTAACACGTAACACACGCTCAATACGTAACACACACTCAATACGTAACACACACTCAATACGTAATGGAACTCACTACGACGCATCACTAACACGTAACACACACTCAATACGTAACACACGCTCAATCAGTAACACACACTTAATACGTAATGCAACTCACTACGACGCATCACTAACACGTAACACACACTCAATACGTAACACACACTCAATACGTAACACACACTCAATACGTAATGCAACTCACTACGACGCATCACTAACACGTAACACACACTCAGTACGTAACACACGCTCAATCAGTAACACACACTTAATACGTAATGCAACTCACTACGACGCATCACTAACACGTAACACACACTCAATACGTAACACACACTCAATACGTAACACACGCTCAATCTGTAACACACACTCAATACGTAACACACACTCAATACGTAATGCAACTCACTACGACGCATCACTAACACGTAACACACACTCAATACATAACACACGCTCAGTACGTAACACAACTCACTACGACGCTTCACTAACACGTAACACACACTCAATACGTAACACACACTCAATACGTAACACACGCTCAATCTGTAACACACACTCAATCCGTAACACACACTCAATACGTAACACACACTCAATACGTAATGCAACTCACTACGACACATCACTAACACGTTACACACACTCAATACGTAACACACACTCAATACGTAATGCAACTCACTACGACGCATCACTAACACGTAACACACGCTCAGTACGTAACACAACTCACTACGACGCTTCACTAACACGTAACACACACTCAATGCGTAACACAACTCACTACGACTGCTTCACTAACACGTAACACACGCTCAGTACGTAACACAACTCACTACGACTGCTTCACTAACACATAACACACGCTCAATCTGTAACACACCCTCAATCTGTAACACACACTCAATACGTAATGCAACTCACTACGACTGCTTCACTAACACGTAACACACACTCAATACGTAACACAACTCACTATGACGCTTCACTAACACGTAACACACGCTCAATACGTAACACACACTCAATACGTAACACAACTCACTACGACTGCTTCACTAACACGTAACACACGCACAATACATAACACACACTCAATACGTAACACAACTCACTATGACGCTTCACTAACACATAACACACACTCAATGCGTAACACAACTCACTACGACTGCTTCACTAACACGTAACACACGCTCAATACGTAACACAACTCACTATGACGCTTCACTAACACATAACACACGCTCAATACGTAACACACACACTCAAAACGTAACACAACTCACTATGACGCTTCACTAACACATAACACACGCTCAATGCGTAACACAACTCACTACAACGCTTCACTAACACATAACACCCTCAATCTGTAACACACACTCAATCCGTAACACACACTCAATACGTAACGCAACTCACTACGACGCTTCACTAACACGTAACACACGCTCAATGCGTAACACAACTCACTACGACGCTTCACTAACACATAACACACTCAATCTGTAACACACACTCAATACGTAACGCAACTCACTACGACGCTTCACTAACACTTAACACGCTCAATCTGTAACACACACTCAATACATAACGCAACTCACTACGACGCTTCACTAACATGTATCACACACTCAATACGTAACACAACTCACTACGACGCTTCACTAACACATAACACACGCTCAATGCGTAACACAACTCACTACGACTGCTTCACTAACACGTAACACACGCTCAATACGTAACACACACTCAATACGTAACACAACTCACTATGGCGCTTCACTAACACGTAACACACACTCAATACGTAACACACACTCAATACGTAACACAACTCACTATGACGCTTCACTAACACGTAACACACGCTCAATGCGTAACACAACTCACTACGACTGCTTCACTAACACATAACACACGCTCAATACGTAACACACACTCAATACGTAACACAATACGAAACACAACTCACTATGACGCTTCACTAACACAACACATTCTCAATACGTAACACACACTCAATACGTAACACAACTCACTATGACGCTTCACTAACACGTAACACACGCTCAATGCGTAACACAACTCACTATGACTGCTTCACTAACACGTAACACACGCTCAATACGTAACACACACTCAATGCGTAACGCAACTCACTACGGCGCTTCACTAACACATAACACGCTCAATCTGTAACACACACTCAATACGTAACACACACTCAATACGTAACGCAACTCACTACGATGCTTCACTAACACTTAACACACGCTCAATACGTAACACACTCTCAATACGTAACGCAACTCACTATGACGCTTCACTAACATGTATCACACACTCAATACGTAACACAACTCACTATGACACTTCACTAACACATAACACACGCTCAATGCGTAACAAAACTCACTACGACGCTTCACTAACACGTAACACACACTCAATACGTAACACACACTCAATACGTAACACAACTCACTATGATGTTTCACTAACACGTAACACACGCTCGATGCGTAACACAACTCTCTACGACTGCTTCACTAACACGTAACACACTCAATACGTAACACACACTCAATATGTAACACAACTCACTATGACGCTTCACTAACACGTAACACACGCTCAATGCGTAACACACACTCAATACGCAACACAACTCACTATGACGCTTCACCAACTCGTAACACACACTCAATACGCAACACAACTCACTATGACGCTTCACCAACTCGTAACACACACTCAATGCGTAACACAACTCTCTACGATGCTTCACTAACACGTAACACACACTCGACACGTAACACAACTCACTACAACGCTTCACTAACACGTAACACACGCTCAATACGTAACACACACTCAATTTGTAACACAACTCACTACGACGCTTCACTAACACGTAACACACGCTCAATACGTAACACACACTCAATGCGTAACACAACTCACTACGACGCTTCACTAACACATAACACGCTCAATCTGTAACACACACTCAATCCGTAACACACACTCAATACGTAACACACACTCAATACGTAACGCAACTCACTACGACGCTTCACTAACACTTAACACGCTCAATCTGTAACACACACTCAATACGTAACGCAACTCACTACAACGCTTCACTAACATGTATCACACACTCAAAACGTAACACAACTCACTATGACGCTTCACTAACACATAACACACGCTCAATGCGTAACACAACTCACTACGACGCTTCACTAACACGTAACACACACTCAATACGTAACACAACTCACTATGATGCTTCACTAACACGTAACACACGCTCGATGCGTAACACAACTCACTATGACGCTTCACTAACACGTAACACTCAATACGTAACACACACTCAATATGTAACACAACTCACTATGACGCTTCACTAACACGTAACACACACTCAATACGAAACACACACTCAATACGTAACACAACTCACTATGATGCTTCACTAACACGTAACACACGCTCAATGCGTAACACAACTCTCTACGACTGCTTCACTAACACGTAACACACTAAATACGTAACACACACTCAATACGCAACACAACTCACTATGACGCTTCACCAACTCGTAACACACACTCAATGCGTAACACAACTCACTACGATGCTTCACTAACACGTAACACACACTCGACACGTAACACAACTCACTACGACGCTTCACTAACACGTAACACACGCTCAATACGTAACACACACTCAATACGTAACACAACTCACTACAACGCTTCACTAACACGTAACACATGCTCAATACGTAACACACACACTCAATGCGTAACACAACTCACTACGACTGCTTCACTAACACGTAACACACGCTCAATACGTAATGCAACTCACTACGACGCTTCACTAACACATAACACACGCTCAATACGTAACACACTCTCAATACATAACACACACTCAATACGTAATGCAACTCACTACGACGCTTCACTAACACGTAACACACACTCAATACGTAATGCAACTCACTACGACGCTTCACTAACACATAACACACGCTCAATACGTAACACAACTCACTACGACGCTTCACTAACACTTAACACGCTCAATCTGTAACACACGCTCAATCAGTAACACACACTTAATACGTAATGCAACTCACTACGACGCATCACTAACACGTAACACACACTCAATACGTAACACACGCTCAATCAGTAACACACACTTAATACGTAATGCAACTCACTACGACGCATCACTAACACGTAACACACACTCAATACGTAACACACACTCAATACGTAACACACGCTCAATCTGTAACACACACTCAATATGTAACACAACTCACTACGACTGCTTCACTAACACGTAACACACGCTCAATACGTAACACACACTCAATACGTAACACACACTCAATACGTAATGGAACTCACTACGACGCATCACTAACACGTAACACACACTCAATACGTAACACACGCTCAATCAGTAACACACACTTAATACGTAATGCAACTCACTACGACGCATCACTAACACGTAACACACACTCAATACGTAACACACACTCAATACGTAACACACACTCAATACGTAATGCAACTCACTACGACGCATCACTAACACGTAACACACACTCAATACGTAACACACGCTCAATCAGTAACACACACTTAATACGTAATGCAACTCACTACGACGCATCACTAACACGTAACACACACTCAATACGTAACACACGCTCAATCAGTAACACACACTTAATACGTAATGCAACTCACTACGACGCATCACTAACACGTAACACACACTCAATACGTAACACACACTCAATACGTAACACACGCTCAATCTGTAACACACACTCAATATGTAACACAACTCACTACGACTGCTTCACTAACACGTAACACACGCTCAATACGTAACACACACTCAATACGTAACACACACTCAATACGTAATGCAACTCACTACGACGCATCACTAACACGTAACACACACTCAATACGTAACACACGCTCAATCAGTAACACACACTTAATACGTAATGCAACTCACTACGACGCATCACTAACACGTAACACACACTCAATACGTAACACACACTCAATACGTAACACACGCTCAATCTGTAACACACACTCAATATGTAACACAACTCACTACGACTGCTTCACTAACACGTAACACACGCTCAATACGTAACACACACTCAATACGTAACACACACTCAATACGTAATGGAACTCACTACGACGCATCACTAACACGTAACACACACTCAATACGTAACACACGCTCAATCAGTAACACACACTTAATACGTAATGCAACTCACTACGACGCATCACTAACACGTAACACACACTCAATACGTAACACACACTCAATACGTAACACACACTCAATACGTAATGCAACTCACTACGACGCATCACTAACACGTAACACACACTCAGTACGTAACACACGCTCAATCAGTAACACACACTTAATACGTAATGCAACTCACTACGACGCATCACTAACACGTAACACACACTCAATACGTAACACACACTCAATACGTAACACACGCTCAATCTGTAACACACACTCAATACGTAACACACACTCAATACGTAATGCAACTCACTACGACGCATCACTAACACGTAACACACACTCAATACATAACACACGCTCAGTACGTAACACAACTCACTACGACGCTTCACTAACACGTAACACACACTCAATACGTAACACACACTCAATACGTAACACACGCTCAATCTGTAACACACACTCAATCCGTAACACACACTCAATACGTAACACACACTCAATACGTAATGCAACTCACTACGACACATCACTAACACGTTACACACACTCAATACGTAACACACACTCAATACGTAATGCAACTCACTACGACGCATCACTAACACGTAACACACGCTCAGTACGTAACACAACTCACTACGACGCTTCACTAACACGTAACACACACTCAATGCGTAACACAACTCACTACGACTGCTTCACTAACACGTAACACACGCTCAGTACGTAACACAACTCACTACGACTGCTTCACTAACACATAACACACGCTCAATCTGTAACACACCCTCAATCTGTAACACACACTCAATACGTAATGCAACTCACTACGACTGCTTCACTAACACGTAACACACACTCAATACGTAACACAACTCACTATGACGCTTCACTAACACGTAACACACGCTCAATACGTAACACACACTCAATACGTAACACAACTCACTACGACTGCTTCACTAACACGTAACACACGCACAATACATAACACACACTCAATACGTAACACAACTCACTATGACGCTTCACTAACACATAACACACACTCAATGCGTAACACAACTCACTACGACTGCTTCACTAACACGTAACACACGCTCAATACGTAACACAACTCACTATGACGCTTCACTAACACATAACACACGCTCAATACGTAACACACACACTCAAAACGTAACACAACTCACTATGACGCTTCACTAACACATAACACACGCTCAATGCGTAACACAACTCACTACGACGCTTCACTAACACATAACACCCTCAATCTGTAACACACACTCAATCCGTAACACACACTCAATACGTAACGCAACTCACTACGACGCTTCACTAACACGTAACACACGCTCAATGCGTAACACAACTCACTACGACGCTTCACTAACACATAACACACTCAATCTGTAACACACACTCAATACGTAACGCAACTCACTACGACGCTTCACTAACACTTAACACGCTCAATCTGTAACACACACTCAATACATAACGCAACTCACTACGACGCTTCACTAACATGTATCACACACTCAATACGTAACACAACTCACTACGACGCTTCACTAACACATAACACACGCTCAATGCGTAACACAACTCACTACGACTGCTTCACTAACACGTAACACACGCTCAATACGTAACACACACTCAATACGTAACACAACTCACTATGGCGCTTCACTAACACGTAACACACACTCAATACGTAACACACACTCAATACGTAACACAACTCACTATGACGCTTCACTAACACGTAACACACGCTCAATGCGTAACACAACTCACTACGACTGCTTCACTAACACATAACACACGCTCAATACGTAACACACACTCAATACGTAACACAATACGAAACACAACTCACTATGACGCTTCACTAACACAACACATTCTCAATACGTAACACACACTCAATACGTAACACAACTCACTATGACGCTTCACTAACACGTAACACACGCTCAATGCGTAACACAACTCACTATGACTGCTTCACTAACACGTAACACACGCTCAATACGTAACACACACTCAATGCGTAACGCAACTCACTACGGCGCTTCACTAACACATAACACGCTCAATCTGTAACACACACTCAATACGTAACACACACTCAATACGTAACGCAACTCACTACGATGCTTCACTAACACTTAACACACGCTCAATACGTAACACACTCTCAATACGTAACGCAACTCACTATGACGCTTCACTAACATGTATCACACACTCAATACGTAACACAACTCACTATGACACTTCACTAACACATAACACACGCTCAATGCGTAACAAAACTCACTACGACGCTTCACTAACACGTAACACACACTCAATACGTAACACACACTCAATACGTAACACAACTCACTATGATGTTTCACTAACACGTAACACACGCTCGATGCGTAACACAACTCTCTACGACTGCTTCACTAACACGTAACACACTCAATACGTAACACACACTCAATATGTAACACAACTCACTATGACGCTTCACTAACACGTAACACACGCTCAATGCGTAACACACACTCAATACGCAACACAACTCACTATGACGCTTCACCAACTCGTAACACACACTCAATACGCAACACAACTCACTATGACGCTTCACCAACTCGTAACACACACTCAATGCGTAACACAACTCTCTACGATGCTTCACTAACACGTAACACACACTCGACACGTAACACAACTCACTACAACGCTTCACTAACACGTAACACACGCTCAATACGTAACACACACTCAATTTGTAACACAACTCACTACGACGCTTCACTAACACGTAACACACGCTCAATACGTAACACACACTCAATGCGTAACACAACTCACTACGACGCTTCACTAACACATAACACGCTCAATCTGTAACACACACTCAATCCGTAACACACACTCAATACGTAACACACACTCAATACGTAACGCAACTCACTACGACGCTTCACTAACACTTAACACGCTCAATCTGTAACACACACTCAATACGTAACGCAACTCACTACAACGCTTCACTAACATGTATCACACACTCAAAACGTAACACAACTCACTATGACGCTTCACTAACACATAACACACGCTCAATGCGTAACACAACTCACTACGACGCTTCACTAACACGTAACACACACTCAATACGTAACACAACTCACTATGATGCTTCACTAACACGTAACACACGCTCGATGCGTAACACAACTCACTATGACGCTTCACTAACACGTAACACTCAATACGTAACACACACTCAATATGTAACACAACTCACTATGACGCTTCACTAACACGTAACACACACTCAATACGAAACACACACTCAATACGTAACACAACTCACTATGATGCTTCACTAACACGTAACACACGCTCAATGCGTAACACAACTCTCTACGACTGCTTCACTAACACGTAACACACTCAATACGTAACACACACTCAATACGCAACACAACTCACTATGACGCTTCACCAACTCGTAACACACACTCAATGCGTAACACAACTCACTACGATGCTTCACTAACACGTAACACACACTCGACACGTAACACAACTCACTACGACGCTTCACTAACACGTAACACACGCTCAATACGTAACACACACTCAATACGTAACACAACTCACTACAACGCTTCACTAACACGTAACACATGCTCAATACGTAACACACACACTCAATGCGTAACACAACTCACTACGACTGCTTCACTAACACGTAACACACGCTCAATACGTAACACACACTCAATACGTAACACAACTCACTACGACGCTTCACTAACACGTAACACACACTTAATACGTAACACAACTCACTACGACGCTTCACTAACACATAACACACGCTCAATGCGTAACACAACTCACTACGACTGCTTCACTAACACGTAACACACGCTCAATACGTAACACAACTCACTACGATGCTTCACTAACACGTAACACACTTAATACGTAACACAACTCACTACGACGCTTCACTAACACATAACACACGCTCAATGCATAACACAACTCACTACAACGCTTCACTAACACGTAACACACACTAAATACGTAACACAACTCACTACGTCGCTTCACTGACACGTAACACACTTAATACGTAACACAACTCACTACAACGCTTCACTAACACGTAACACACACTTAATACGTAACACAACTCACTACGACGCTTCATTAACATGTAACACACACTTACACGTAACACATTCTCAATACGACCGCTTCACTAACACGTAACACTCTCAAATTAGTCACTTTTATGTCATAATTTGTCATATTTTCAATTTATGTAAAACATATGATTTTTCATGTCATAACTTTTAAATGTAACTTCATAATTTCAACTTTTTGTTACAATTTCAATTACATTACTCTTATAGACTTTTTGTCAATGTTGACAAAAAGTCATGACTTTTGTCACTTTTTATCACAAAACAATGTGCCAAAATACATCCGGATCTTTGCTACCAAGAAAAAATAATAGTTCTAAACATTTTGTTATGTAAACTGATGAATGTTGCATGAGGATCTTTATTTGCTCATCTGCTTGAGAGCTGTTCATATTCTTGCCTTACGTAAT
>JAULUF010000055.1:43717500-43735000 GCA_031834385.1 Semotilus atromaculatus | reverse complement strand
AAAAGTCTAAACACATTTTCTGCTTTACACACATTTTGCAATTCAAAATGACACTTTTTAAATGCACTGAACACAGTTCTCTGCATAAGACACAACAATCTGACATAAAGTCACTTGTTTGCCATTTCAAAACACTCCCATTCAAAATGACACTACATGAGCTAATTGGTCAATACATGTGTCACCTGGCCAAACACCTCAATGGTTAATTGTTAACACTTCAATCAGCATGTTAGCACTATGAAAAGACCACAGGTGATTAGAGCACCTTTTTTTTTTTCAACAAGGGAATTATTGTTATAATATTTTTTTTGCCTCTTTTTCTCTCTATATTATTTTTCAGTTTACTGTATTTTTGTGAGCATAATTGTGTTATGTTCAATGTAAATACACTCCCCTAAAGGATTATTAGGAAACACCTGTTCAATTTCTCATTAATGCAATTATCTAATCAACCAATCACATGGCATTTGCTTCAATGCATTTAGGGGTGTGGTCCTGGTCAAGACAATCTCCTGAACTCCAAACTGAATGTCAGAATGGGAAAGAAAGGTGATTTAAGCAATTTTGAGCGTGGCATGGTTGTTGGTGCCAGACGGGCCGGTCTGAGTATTTCACAATCTGCTCAGTTACTGGGATTTTCACGCACAAACATTTCTAGGGTTTACAAAGAATGGTGTGAAAAGGGAAAAACATCCAGTATGCGGCAGTCCTGTGGGCGAAAATGCCTTGTTGATGCTAGAGGTCAGAGGAGAATGGGCCGACTGATTCAAGCTGATAGAAGAGCAACTTTGACTGAAATAACCACTCGTTACAACCGAGGTATGCAGCAAAGCATTTGTGAAGCCACAACACGCACAACCTCGAGGCAGATGGGCTACAACAGCAGAAGACCCCACCGGGTACCACTCATCTCCACTACAAATAGGAAAAAGAGGCTACAATTGGCAAGAGCTCACCAAAATTGGACAGTTGAAGACTGGAAAAATGTTGCCTGGTCTGATGAGTCTCGATTTCTGTTGAGACATTCAGATGATAGAGTCAGAATTTGGCGTAAACAGAATGAGAACATGGATCCATCATGCCTTGGTACCACTGTGCAGGCTGCTGGTGGTGGTGTAATGGTGAGGAGGATGTTTTCTTGGCACACTTTAGGCCCCTTAGTGCCAATTGGGCATCGTTTAAATGCCACGGCCTACCTGAGCATTGTTTCTGACCATGTCCATCCCTTTATGGCCACCATGTACCCATCCTCTGATGGCTACTTCCAGCAGGATAATGCACCATGTCACAAAGCTCGAATCATTTCAAATTGGTTTCTTGAACATGACAATGAGTTCACTGTACTAAAATGGCCCCCACAGTCACCAGATCTCAACCCAATAGAGCATCTTTGGGATGTGGTGGAACGGGAGCTTCGTGCCCTGGATGTGCATCCCACAAATCTCCATCAACTGCTAGATACTATCCTATCAATATGGGCCAACATTTCTAAAGAATGCTTTCAGCACCTTGTTGAATCAGTGCCACGTGGAATTAAGGCAGTTCTGAAGGCGAAAGGGGGTCAAACACAGTATTAGTGTGGTGTTCCTAATAATCCTTTAGGGGAGTGTATTTACATTGAACATAAAATTATGCTCACAAAAATACAGTAAACTGAAAAATAATATAGAGAAAAAATATAGAGAAAAAAAGAGGCAAAAAAATTATTATAACAATAATTCCCTTGTTGAAAAAAAAAAAGGTGCTCACCTGTGGTCTTTTCATAGTGCTAACATCCTGATTGAAGTGTTAACAATTAACCATTGAGGTGTTTGGCCAGGTGACACATGTATTGACCAATTAGCTCATGTAGTGTCATTTTGAATGGGAGTGTTTTGAAATGGCAAACAAGTGACTTTATGTCAGATTGTTGTGTCTTATGCAGAGAACTGTGTTCAGTGCATTTAAAAAGTGCCATTTTGAATTGCAAAATGTGTGTAAAGCAGAAAATGTGTTTAGACTTTTGGAAACTTGATAAGAGCTTTTGCTCTCTGTGTGTCAGTTTAAATAATTGTGCTGTGCATGTCATTTTAGTGTGTTAGCAATTGGAATAATGAGACCTTATTGTAAAGTGTTACCGATATTACCATGAATTGCGAAAGTGATTAACGTTAGATGATTTCATGCTCTTATGAACTCACCGCACAAAACCAGTAGGCTTCACTAAACCATATTTATTCTCATGAATCAAACCCATTTCAATGTTTCTGGAGTTGTGTTGAAGTTTCTGGAGTTGTGTTGATGTTTCTGTAGATGTTTCTGGAGTTGTGTTGATGTTTCTGTAGATGTTTCTGGAGTTGTGTAGATGTTTCTGGAGTTGTGTTGATGTCACTGGAGTTGTGTTGAAGTTTCTGGAGTTGTGTTGATGTTTCTGGAGTTGTGTTGATGTTTCTGGAGTTGTGTTGATGTTTCTGGAGTTGTGTTGAAGGTTCTGGAGTTGTGTTGATGTTGTGTTGATGTTTCTGGAGTTGTGTTGATGTTTCTGTAGATGTTTCTGGAGTTGTGTTGATGTTTCTGGAGATGTTTCTGGAGTTGTGTTGATGTTTCTGTAGATGTTTCTGGAGTTGTGTTGATGTTTCTGTAGATGTTTCTGGAGCTGTGTTGATGTTTCTGTAGATGTTTCTGGAGTTGTGTTGATGTTTCTGTAGATGTTTCTGGAGTTGTGTTGATGTTTCTGGAGTTGTGCTGATGTTTCTGTAGATGTTTCTGGAGTTGTGTTGATGTTTCTGTAGATGTTTCTGTAGATGTTTCTGGAGTTGTGTTGATGTTTCTGTAGATGTTTCTGGAGTTGTGTTGATGTTTCTGGAGATGTTTCTGGAGTTGTGTTGATGTTTCTATAGATGTTTCTGGAGTTGTGTTGATGTTTCTGGAGTTGTGCTGATGTTTCTGTAGATGTTTCTGGAGTTGTGTTGATGTTTCTATAGATGTTTCTGGATTTGTGTTGATTGTTTCTGGAGTTGTGCTGATGTTTCTGTAGATGTTTCTGGAGTTGTGTTGATGTTTCTGTAGATGTTTCTGGAGTTGTGTTGATGTTTCTGGAGTTGTGTTGATGTTTCTGTAGATGTTTCTGGAGTTGTGTAGATGTTTCTGGAGTTGTGTTGATGTCACTGGAGTTGTGTTGATGTTTCTGGAGTTGTGTTGATGTTTCTGTAGATGTTTCTGGAGTTGTGTTGATGTTTCTGGAGTTGTGTAGATGTTTCTGGAGTTGTGTTGATGTCACTGGAGTTGTGTTGATGTTTCTGGAGTTGTGTTGATGTTTCTGGAGTTGTGTTGAAGTTTCTGGAGTTGTGTTGATGTTTCTGTAGATGTTTCTGGAGTTGTGTTGATGTTTCTGGAGTTGTGTTGATGTTTCTGGAGTTGTGTTGAAGTTTCTGGAGTTGTGTTGATGTTTCTGTAGATGTTTCTGGAGTTGTGTTGATGTTTCTGGAGTTGTGTTGATGTTTCTGTAGATGTTTCTGGAGTTGTGTTGATGTTTCTGGAGTTGTGTTGATGTTTCTGTAGATGTTTCTGGAGTTGTGTAGATGTTTCTGGAGTAAACGCCCAATGATTTACGGATTATTAATATAAACGTGCGATTAGTCGACTAATGGATTAAATTAACGACTACTAGTCGACTAGAAAAATCTTTGGCCTAGTAACTATTGGTCGATGTCTTGCTCTGGAGGCGGGCATATGCACATTTTTTGCCCATGTGACATCACAAATCCCACTATTAAGTAAATATCTGAGATCTACAAATACAAGCACTAATTTCCTGAAAACCCCCAAACTATCCCACATGTATACTCATGCGCTGACACGGCAGTGATGGAGTGGTGTAGACACTGCCCTGAACCTCCACATCTCATCTGAACTTCCTTTACACACACAAATCATTCCATCAAGTGAATTAATCTGGGATGGATTTAGGAGTCCGAGTCTCTACATGAATGAAATCAGCAGCTTTTGGCTTTACAGGAGAGTCCAGAAGCTCGTGACCTTATTATTCCTGTGTGTGTGTGTGTGTGTGTGTGTGTGTTTTTGTGATATATGAGGACACAAATGCGTATAATGACATGCATATTACACTGGTATTACAACTTACACGTGACTTATGAGGACATTGCATGAGTCCTCATATTTCAAATAGCTTAAAAAACATAAAAAACTATGTTTTTTAAAAAATGTAAAAATGCAGCATGTCTCCTGTGATGGGTAGGTTTAGGGACAGGGGCAGTGTGTGTGTGTGTGTGTGTGTGTGTGTGTGTGTGTAAGGGGATAGAATATATAGTTTGTACAGTATAAAAACCATTACGCCTATGGAATGTCCTCATAAATCACAAAAACAAACCTGTGTGTGTGTATGTGTGTGTGTGTGTGTGTGTGTGTGTGTGTGTGTGTGTGTGTGTGTGTGACAGAAATCTGGAAAGCTTTGGCTTACGGTGACCTACATATAGTGGCACGTTTTCTTAGTTTTGCACTACTGTAGTGATGTGGTTGTGTATAACAAATAAACATGATTCAGCGATAAACAACATCCTCACGCCTCATGTGAGCCGGTCAGAGTCTAATGAAACGCTGGTGTTGACGGACAGATGCTTTATTAATCCCGTGTTGAGAGAAGCTTGTGATGCATCAGCTCAGTGTTGCACATGCATTACAATATATATTTGTTTTTAATGACCCACAAGTGCGATTTTTTTTTTTATATATTTTTTTTTTATAAAAATGAGGGATGGACAAAACACTAAACATGTTTAGGGTGAATTTCGATGCAATTATTTGCCAAAAAAGTGTTAAACTACAGCACAGCTACATGTTTTATTTTACTATGCAACAGAAAAACATTAATCTGCAGAACAAGCAAACATTGACTACAACATAATCACTCATTAATATTTGGCTGACTGTCTTGTTTTTGCATGTGTTCATAATTTCTTTGCCTGGACAAAAATGATGTCGCACAATTTGTTTCATTGCGTTATTATCACTAATAAAACAATCGACTCCAAGCACAACTACGCAATATGACGAATAATATTTGAATAGAGGGTGAAGATGTGAATTTTTCTAGTCCGGATGTCACTTTTGAACACTACTATGCTTGAAATGTTATATTTTTAAAACATTTTTGACATTCCATTTTGGCATTGACATTTTTATTATTATGATCATATTTTGTCATTATGGTATTGAGAATTTAGGGGCAGTTTGCTGCTTAATGGTCCTTAAAATAGGCAAGAATTTGTATTATTTTACAGTGAAATATGAGCTAGACATGTTCTTGACAGGTTTTATAACTTGTGCTGTATGTGTTTTTCATCACCACTTCATGTTAAGCATCTCATTCATATTTCATACACAGAAAAGAGTTTTTAACTAATTTTTTCTCATTGCTGTCAGATTAATTTAAGCTTTAGAGCTTAATATATCTTGAATGTAAAAATTTTTAAAACAGAATCCAGACTGGAGTGACGTGACTTAGTTATTGTTTTTTTTAGTTTAGTTTATTTATTCTCGCATTGACTTCAAAGACTATTATTATAAATATATTATAACTGAATGTATTTACTCAAGCATTTTCGTTAATGAGAAATTCGCAAAATATCACAAAGAAAGAAAATATCACAAAGAAAGAAAATATCACAAAGAAAGAAAATATCACAAAGAAAGAAATCTCTTTTTTGAGATTTTTCTATCTCAAAAAAGCAAGTTTTGCATGTATATCTGTGTTGTTTCGAGCTGAAGACCACTGTACAGTAGTGTCTGTGATATCCGGTATATTCACATCTTCACCCTTTATTCAAATATTATAGATTTTGTAGTCATATTGCGTAGTTGTGCTTGGAGTCGATTGTTTTATTAATGATAATAATGCAATGAAACATGACGAATTGTGCGACATCATTTTTGTCCAGGCAAAGAAATGACGAACACATGCAAAAATAAGAGAGAACCGACCAAATATTAATAACTGATTATGTTGTAGTCAATGTTTGCATTTTTCTCTCAGATTTGCATTTTTTATTTTTGCATAGTAAAATAAAACCTGAAGCTGTAGTTTGGATTTTTTGCCACACACCTTACCCAAGTTTAGTGTTTTGGTCTTCCCTCATATTTAAAATATTTACAATATATAAAATATTTTCCGCATTAGTTCTGTAAGTGGAATGAAGCTTTCCCTCATTGCACACTGAATAATCTGCACACTGGGATTTTAGTATTCAACTGTTGCTTTGTGACACATTGTGTTATTATGTAACGTTTCCTCAGTGACTGATTCCATCTTACACACTGATTCTGGTTTACATCAATAATGAAGTCGTTTGATATTATAGTCATGACCTTCTGATATTATAGATATTTTGATATTATAGTCATGACCTTCTCGTCCTCTTCAGTTCAATCTCTGTAATGTCTGCAGTTTGTTTAATGGTTTGTTGAATAATTGTGAAATTATGCAAGAAAAAATTTAAGATTGTGTCTGACGATAAAGTAAAAATGCTACAAAAACACTTCGGTTGCGAATTTAGCGAATCAAGCATTTCCTCAAAACTGACTCATTTATCGGAGAAATCATGTGACACGACAAGAAAAACACAATATAGTGAATAGTGAAACAATTGCCGTGGATTACTGTGCTTTACAGAATGGCAAACTATACTATAGTTATTTGTGTTTGTTATATTGTATTGTTTGTGTAGCACTATGGTCAACATTGTTGTATTATTATGTGCTTTATAAATAAATTGGAATTGGAAGAACTGCATAGACACATAAGTGAATGGGAAACTAATTTTGTGTTTAGCAAAAGAAAAAAATCAACATTAGTGTTTCCACGAAGCATGAACTATGAATTATTATTATGTGATGCCATGGTAATATCACATAAATAGTGTTGTAAACACGTGACGTTCTGTTCACTCGTGGACTTATTTGTTTTTATGGCAACACTATTACCAAACCAAAATCTGGTACAGATCAGATATATTGGAAAATTACGAGTTTACATGTTGTAATTATGAGTTCTACGAGGCCGTGAACGCTTTTACAAGTCGAGTAGCGTTGACGTAAACGCATTGTTTTCAAAAAGGTTTCCCACGAACACACTCCTCTCGCCTGCTATTGGTCACCGTCACACTCACAGATAGCCCCGCCCCCAAACCTATGCCATTGGTTAAGCCCATTTTTAACGCGCACCTTGACACTCCTATTATAGAACAAGTTTTATGTTTTTTTTTTATTATTGCTCTTTCATTTTCTCTGTATCTCCACATGTTCCCGTTCATTGTTCTGTATTATTTCTTTTTGTACTGAATTATTATGCCAAAAAAAAAAAAAAACCTTGACACGCTCAAACAGAACGCGCGCTCACAGTCACAGGTGTTTCTGTTTATCATCCCCAAACCCCCCCCTCTCTCTCTCTCTCTCTCTCTCTCTCTCTCTGTTTATCCTCCTCCTCCTCTTCACGGAACGGCCGCGCGCTTCTCGCTTCTCCTCAGTCTCGCGCTAGTGATGACGCGACCTCAGCACGCGCACGAGCACATGTGAGATTAGATGGAGGTCCATCAGCTGAGATCTTCGTGCTCAATAACTGCTCTGTTTTACACTCCTCTCCATGCAATCCCTCGCTTTCTCACTCGCTTTCTCTCGCGCTTTATCATCTCGCGCGCGGTTTCCACCGCGATGGGGAATTAACTAAAGTTGTCCGAGAGCATCAGGAGATGTGAAGGATGTAATCTGAGGGAAAAGCGGATCGTGTTTCAGGCATGCAGGAGAAGATGAAGATGAAGATGAAGACCCCACAGGACCTGCTATCAATCGCTCATTTCTGAACCATTTCCACCGACACGCTTGAGGATGAAATCGGAGTGAGTTCGGATCCATGTCATGATGGACGTGTTCAGTTTCGTGAGGAGGTGAGTCTGCAAGCGTCGCGCGAATACATCTTTAGATGATTATTATTATTATTTCATGCTATTGACTTCTTGCAATGCCTGTATTTTAATCGCGTGTTTGACTGGATGATGAATATGCAGAAGTGATGATGATGATGTCACGGGAACTGATGATAACGCATCTGTCGCATCTTCTCATTCATTCTGTCCTGATGCCTGAAAATATCAAAATATCACTTGTGCAGTTCTGATGCCTGAAAATATCAAAATATCACCTACAGTTGGAGCTGCTGCCTCTCAATACGAGGATGAAAATTAAATAGGGAACCTTTAGAAACAGTGAATCACTTCATAGTTGTCGACCGATATGGGGTTGTCAATAACCGATATCCATAACCAGATATTATATTATAGCCTATATATACACACGCACATGTGTGTGCATAGTTCATTTGAAAGTCTGCATTTAGAGATTTATAGTAGCCTACTATGTAGAACAGTATTTTAAATCAGAAATGTGTGCATTATCCAATGTAGATTTGGTATCAAACTATATTGATGACACATGCCTATTGTGCAAATCAATAATAAAGTGATAAAAAATAATAGCACCTATATCACAAAAAATGTCAAACTGTGGACATATGATATTGATATACTATATGTATATATGTATTGCTACAAGATTGCTAGAGACATTTAAGACATCTTGCAATTATATATATATATATATATATATATATATATATATATATATATATATATTTTTTTTTTTTTAAATACACACACACACAAATATATATATATATATAAGTGTGTGTGTGTGTGCATGCATGTAATTTATTGTATAATTTAAGCATTAATTTATGTAGCTACATCTTTTGGCCTGTTGTATTATTTATGATCATAATAACCAGCCTATTCTGCATATATTATCAAACTCATATATGTTGATCACTGGAGAATGGCGCTTGTGATTTAATTCGTGTCCCTCATATATAAGCCGGACGTTAAGCTCATTTCATCCCTGCGTCTCTAAACTCTAGAACCTATTTGGCTTGTTTGATTTTTCTTGATTTTATCCCGGCTAATCCTCCTAAAGGATTGGCCTCTGGATCCCAGTGGCACCGTCGCCTCGTCCAGTGTTTATTCTGCACAATAATCATCCAGATTATACATCTATAGAACAGCTCTTTATTTCATCTGGCAGCTTTATGCATGAAAGAACGGGTTTGTTCTGTGTGAACGGGAGGATTGAGGCTGTTGTTCCCAGTGTCGTTCCCAGTGTCGTTCCCAGTGTCGTTCCCAGTGTCGTTCCCAGTGTCGTTCCCAGTGTCGTTCCCAGTGTCGTTCCCAGTGTCGTTCCCAGTGTCGTTCCCAGTGTCGTTCCCAGTGTCGTTCCCAGTGTCGTTCCCAGTGTCGTTCCCAGTGTCGTTCCCAGTGTCGTTCCCAGTGTCGTTCCCAGTGCCGTTCCCAGTGTCGTTCCCAGTGTCGTTCCCAGTGCTGTTGGGATTGCAAGTGTTTTGTGATGCTTGGAATGAGAAAGATTTAATGTCGATGTTGAAACGTTTTACAAAATGTTCAAATTCTGCAAAGCTCTTTCATGATTGTCTTAATCACCAGCATCTGCACAGATAAACTCTCTCATTACTCACCAAAACCCACATGATGTTATTTCTTTTCCATAACATAAAATGAGAAATATTGACACTTTCTGACTACATACTTCTAGCGCTCATGACTCCTAAAAGCAGCCGTACAGGGTCTCATGCTCATGGAAAACATTCACATGGAAAAATCCTGTAGAGCTGCAGGATTTGGGGAAAAGTAATTGGGATATCCAACTTTTAATAAAAATAGTGATGGGATTTTAAAAATAATGTAAAAGAAATGCTGTGCTTTTTTTGTAGGGCTGCACAATAAGGCCCAGATTTTGTTATTATAAATCAATATGACTTAATAATAATAATAATCATAATACTTTGTATTATTATTATTAATAATAATTATATTAATACTATGTTATTAGTATTACTAGTAATTATTGTTATTAAAATAAAATACAAAGTTGTACTTAACAAAAATATATTATTATTATTAACAATAATAATAATTGTATTATTTTTATTAAAAATAAAATAAAAACGTACTTGGAAAAATCAAATATTATTACTACTATTTTTTCATATGATATTAACCAACATCAAGATTTTGGTTGTATTTTGATTAATTGTGAAGCCTTTTTGTCAAGCTTGTAACAGAGCTGTCATACGTATGACTGAAAAAAGATTTTGGTCTCTGTTTTGACATCTGTGGTCACTATGAATTAGTGCACGTGTTCAGAATCTGAATCATGAACGTCTGGAACATGTTATGGTTGAATAATGACAGAATTGTCTTGTAATTTTAGTTGAAGCAATCATGTTGTTCTAACTTGTTCTTTATAAACCGTAATCTGCTGCATTCGTAATCTCCTGAAAACAATAGCTCAGGAAAATATTGGACTTGAGGGATTAAATTAACGTAATGAACTAAATAAATTAAGTTGATCAAATGTCACTAAAGGGCAATGCTGGATTGTAAAAGTCAGTGTAAAGGCTTCAGCCAGCAGATATGCTGCATGTCATTGTGGATATTTGGACTTTGAAAAGATAGGCTGAAGTTTAAAGAGCGCTTCATCTTCTTTATAAGACAGTGTATGAAAAGAAGCACTTTGGAGAGTTATGAAAGCGTCATCTTTAATTCATGCATCTTCGCTGCTGGAGAGAACTCGCTGGAAAGATGATGCCTAAAATAATTACAGCGCGCATGAATCCTGTTTCCATGAGGAGAAACGGCCTTGAACGAGAACTAAAGATGCATGTCATAAATGCACTGTGGATTATGAAGGAAAACTGTTTATTTACTCACGAGTCTCCTACAAACCCCTAAACTAGTGATTCTACTGAACATGAGAACATCCTATTGCTTTAGCGAAGCAGCTTGTCAATGTCCCTCCGTGACCTACATTTATTACGCTTTAAATACTAATGTTTCGTGAAGTCAGTTTACACGTGCGTCAACAGTGAAGGCGTGGCTGTAGTATCAGTGAAGGTGTGGCTGTAGTTTCAGTGAAGGTGTCCCTGTAGTTTCAGTGAAGTTGTCCCTGTAGTTTCAGTGAAGGTGTCCCTGTAGTTTCAGTGAAGGCGTGGCTGTAGTTTCAGTGAAGGCGTGGCTGTAGTTTCAGTGAAGGTGTCGCTGTAGTTTCAGTGAAGGTGTGGCTGTAGTTTCAGTGAAGGTGTTGCTGTAGTTTCAGTGAAGGTGTCCCTGTAGTTTCAGTGAAGGTGTCCCTGTAGTTTCAGTGAAGGCGTCCCTGTAGTTTCAGTGAAGGTGTCCCTGTAGTATCAGTGAAGGTGTGGCTGTAGTTTCAGTGAAGGTGTCCCTGTAGTTTCAGTGAAGTTGTCCCTGTAGTTTCAGTGAAGGTGTCCCTGTAGTTTCAGTGAAGGCTTGGCTGTAGTTTCAGTGAAGGCGTGGCTGTAGTTTCAGTGAAGGTGTCGCTGTAGTTTCAGTGAAGGTGTGGCTGTAGTTTCAGTGAAGGTGTTGCTGTAGTTTCAGTGAAGGTGTCCCTGTAGTTTCAGTGAAGGTGTCCCTGTAGTTTCAGTGAAGGCGTGGCTGTAGTTTCAGTGAAGGCGTGGCTGTAGTTTCAGTGAAGGCGTGGCTGTAGTTTCAGTGAAGGTGTGGCTGTAGTTTCAGTGAAGGTGTGGCTGTAGTTTCAGTGAAGGCGTGGCTGTAGTTTCAGTGAAGGTGTCCCTGTAGTTTCAGTGAAGGTGTCCCTGTAGTTTCAGTGAAGGTGTCGCTGTAGTTTCAGTGAAGGTGTCGCTGTAGTTTCAGTGAAGGTGTGGCTGTAGTTTCAGTGAAGGTGTCCCTGTAGTTTCAGTGAAGGTGTGGCTGTAGTTTCAGTGAAGGCGTGGCTGTAGTTTCAGTGAAGGCGTGGCTGTAGTTTCAGTGAAGGTGTCGCTGTAGTTTCAGTGAAGGTGTGGCTGTAGTTTCAGTGAAGGTGTTGCTGTAGTTTCAGTGAAGGTGTCCCTGTAGTTTCAGTGAAGGTGTCCCTGTAGTTTCAGTGAAGGTGTCCCTGTAGTTTCAGTGAAGGCGTGGCTGTAGTTTCAGTGAAGGTGTCGCTGTAGTTTCAGTGAAGGTGTGGCTGTAGTTTCAGTGAAGGTGTCGCTGTAGTTTCAGTGAAGGTGTGGCTGTAGTTTCAGTGAAGGCGTGGCTGTAGTTTCAGTGAAGGCGTGGCTGTAGTTTCAGTGAAGGTGTCGCTGTAGTTTCAGTGAAGGTGTGGCTGTAGTTTCAGTGAAGGCGTGGCTGTAGTTTCAGTGAAGGCGTGGCTGTAGTTTCAGTGAAGGTGTCGCTGTAGTTTCAGTGAAGGTGTGGCTGTAGTTTCAGTGAAGGTGTGGCTGTAGTTTCAGTGAAGGTGTGGCTGTAGTTTCAGTGAAGGCGTCGCTGTAGTTTCAGTGAAGGCGTGGCTGTAGTTTCAGTGAAGGTGTGGCTGTAGTTTCAGTGAAGGTGTGGCTGTAGTTTCAGTGAAGGTGTGGCTGTAGTTTCAGTGAAGGCGTCCCTGTAGTTTCAGTGAAGGCGTGGCTGTAGTTTCAGTGAAGGTGTGGCTGTAGTTTCAGTGAAGGTGTCGCTGTAGTTTCAGTGAAGGTGTGGCTGTAGTTTCAGTGAAGGCGTGGCTGTAGTTTCAGTGAAGGCGTGGCTGTAGTTTCAGTGAAGGCGTCGCTGTAGTTTCAGTGAAGGCGTGGCTGTAGTTTCAGTGAAGGCGTGGCTGTAGTTTCAGTGAAGGCGTGGCTGTAGTTTCAGTGAAGGCGTGGCTGTAGTTTCAGTGAAGGCGTGGCTGTAGTTTCAGTGAAGGCGTGGCTGTAGTTTCAGTGAAGGCGTGGCTGTAGTTTCAGTGAAGGCGTGGCTGTAGTTTCAGTGAAGGCGTGGCTGTAGTTTCAGTGAAGGTGTGGCTGTAGTTTCAGTGAAGGGGTGGCTGTAGTTTCAGTGAAGGCGTGGCTGTAGTTTCAGTGAAGGTGTCCCTGTAGTTTCAGTGAAGGCGTGGCTGTAGTTTCAGTGAAGGCGTGGCTGTAGTTTCAGTGAAGGCGTGGCTGTAGTTTCAGTGAAGGCGTGGCTGTAGTTTCAGTGAAGGCGTGGCTGTAGTTTCAGTGAAGGCGTGGCTGTAGTTTCAGTGAAGGCGTGGCTGTAGTTTCAGTGAAGGTATTAATAATGCGTAATAAGAAGTAATGGAACCTTATTGTAAAATTTCACCAATACATTTTATATTTGGTTTTTGGCTGAATTAAAACTTTAATTTCGGATTTGGTGTTTTAGTAAAAACTTTAGGGGTCCAAATGATCGTTTTATGAAAACAAAAATCCCCCCCAATAGTGTTTTTTTTTTTTTTTGTCCCGCAGAAGAAAGAACAAAAATCACACAGGTTTGAAACATGAGGATAAATAAATGACAGCAAAGTGTAATTATGGTAATTTCAGAAGTAATGGAAGCATTTGTATCCTGTTTGTATTGTTATGAGCAGCTCTGGCCTAAAGCTTCAGTTCCGGTGTAATATGTGTGTGTGAAGCGCTCATTGGCAGCTGTGTGTGTGTTATTACGCTGTCACCAGCAGTGGTGTTTCCCAGCTGCTCCGATGAGGCTCGGGATTCGGGAATAACAGGGCGGATTCAGTGTTTGAGCGCTTTAATGACGGCCTGCATCATCACTGTCAGCATCTGTGTGAAGAGCCTCCATTACTGATGGATATAGAGATGCCACATGTACTCAGTGGTTCTGTTTTACAGCATAAATATCCGAACATTCTTAAATCAAGATACATTGCAGTGTTTATTTAAAGTGCGCTATTATGCTATTTTACATTCATCCAAGGTAAAAAAACACATTGATTTCCTCATATTGTCCACTGCAGCATCAGCTGTTTCCTCTCAGTGTCTGAAACGCTTCCATCAAAGATTCAAGGCTTGTTCGACTCAGATCGGCAGATCGATTCAGTCTGCTGTGATTGGTCAGATGACCCAGTCTAGTGTGATTGGTCAGATGACCCAGTCTAGTGTGATTGGTCAGATGACCCAGTCTAGTGTGATTGGTCAGATGACCCAGTCTGCTGTGATTGGTCAGATGACCCAGTCTAGTGTGATTGGTCAGGTGACCCAGTCTAGTGTGATTGGTCAGATGACCCAGTCTAGTGTGATTGGTCAGATGACCCAGTCTGCTGTGATTGGTCAGATTACCTAGTCTGCTGTGATTGGTCAGATGACCCAGTCTGCTGTGATTGGTCAGATTACCTAGTCTGCTGTGATTGGTCAGATGACCCAGTCTGCTGTGATTGGCCTAGTCTGCTGTGATTGGTCAGATGACCCACTCTGCTGTGATTGGTCAGATGATCTAGTCTGCTGTGATTGGTCAGGTGACCCAGTCTGCTCTGATTGGTCAGATGACCCAGTCTAGTGTGATTGGTCAGATGACCCAGTCTGCTGTGATTGGTCAGATGACCCAGTCTGCTGTGATTGGTCAGATGACCCACTCTGCTGTGATTGGTCAGATGATCTAGTCTGCTGTGATTGGTCAGATGACCCAGTCTGCTCTGATTGGTCAGAAAGCAAACACTCATTATCATATCTGAATCTCAGCTCTTGATCACAGTGATAGGAACAGTAACACTGGCGTGGGTTTTACCGGATCAATCTCAGAAAACAGTGTTTTCTCGACACGAACAACACAAGCCAAACTCTCCCAGTCTCAGATACACTAGTGTGTGAGGGCCAAACTCTCCCAGTCTCAGATACACTAGTGTGTGAGGGCCAAACTCTCCCAGTCTCAGATACACTAGTGTGTGAGGGCCAAACTCATGAAGCTGAAGTGTATTGTCCCCGATGCTTCGGTATCATTAGCACTACAGTAAAGCACACAAGTCTCCAGACTCGAGTGTGAAGTGTCTGAGATATTGCCTGACAACAGCCCATTTGCAGGAGCAAGACACACTCATCCCCAGCCAATCCTCCGTTCTCAGGTCCTGGACTCCTCATGTGTCAGCCTTCCTCTGTGGATCTGTGGTGTTGTGATTCGTCCATCTGTGCACCGTTACATCATCTCGACTCATGCATGTTCAGGGCTCGTGTAATCTGCCACTGCTTTGCATCGGTTTGCTGAAAGAGTCACTATAAACCATCATCAATTCAGAAGGAATGAAAGAGTGGGATTTTACTATTATTGGGTCACGGGATTCAACAGCTAAATTGCTGTTATTAAATAAAATAAAGCGTTCTGTTCTGTAAGTGCCTGTTTGAGAGACAGTTTTTAAATAGACTGTAGTTTTCTTCTAGTCGCGTTTTTAAAAGAAAGGATAAATGTTATATACCGACTGAGGTGATTTCTTCCGTTGCACTAATGTACTGTCAAAATAAGATTAATAAAATTTTTTAATTTAAAATCTTCTCTTTTTTTCATATTTCGTGTTTTCTCTTTTAATTTTTCTGGATTCTGTTTTAATGGTTTATTTAAATGTAAAAATTAATTAATTAGTGGTTTACTTTTTATTATTTAAACTAAATTAGTTTTAAAAATGTGTAATTATTCCTTAATGTTTTATAAACATTATTATTATTATTATTATTATTATTCTTTGAGAGGTAATAACTAACAACAGTATTATTTTTCTGGCATAATTTATTCAAGTTAAACTGAAACAGGAAGCTAAGGCGGGACATATTGAATGGCTCCTCCCCCTTTTCAAATAGCCAATAGCGTTGCGTTTCCCTCACAGACTGACAGCACCATGAAGTGAATCCGAGTGCTGATGATACGCTTGGAGAACAGAATAAAACTGAGCGTTTGAGCAACCGAACACACACTCCAACACATATTTCTCCGTGTCTGTCAACGCTCGCTGTGGTCAGGTGGTGTTTATAGCAGAGGGGGCGGAGCTTTGGATTCTAGAGAGCATTTGATTGGACAGAAGATGTGATGAGACGCGGTGATGTCATAAAAATCCCTGATTCATTTTAGCAGAAGTGAGAGACTGTAAGTTTTGAATGCTTATATCTCCTAATTGTGAATTTTGTCATTGTTCTGGAACACATCAGCTTATTCATAACCGTAACCCCTTTAGTGACGACACCCCCCCCCCCCCCCCCCCCCCTTTTTAAATACACATGAAAATGCTCATTCCAAACTTTAATGGTTGTAATTCAAGAATGCTTTGGAATATAGACGTAATATTAGTCTTGTTTTTTTCAATATTGGTCCAGATTTTTGTAGAAGTAAAAACCGAAGTTCTAGAAGTTTGAGTCTATGAAAATGTACAATGTAAAAAAAAATGTTATTCATATTTTATATAAAATATATATTTTCAAAACATGTTGGACTCTAAAACTGCAAAATAAGTAAATAAAGCAAAGCCAAAAATCTGAAGTTGTGTTCGAAATTTTAGGTTGATACCTCCAAAAATGATTGTGTTTGGGCGCAGTAACAAACTTTTCCACTAGGTGACAAGCGGCCTCCATTACTGCCCATATAAGGGCGTCTCCACTTCCATATGTGTTTTGAGTGATCTGAACCATTATTTCCACAATTTTCATACAATGTATGAAGTAGACATAACATATACTAAAAGCTAAAAAACTCAAATGTTGATTTCAGGGCGCCTTTAAGACCTGTGAGTTTGTGTGTGTTCCTGCTGATAGTTTCCTGAACTCTTATTTTGGCGTTCACATGCATCATTAGAAGGGAGCTGTCTATGTAGGGTTCTCTCTAGGGTTTAGAACAGACCCGATACGTGTGCGGTGTTTCTATAACGCTCCGTGCCACATGGAGATGATTGTAATACAGTTTTCCCCCACTTTTGCAGTTCAGATCACGAGTGCGATGGAAACGCGACTGAGGGAACATGATGATCCTCTCTCAGACTGAATTATTGATGCGGCTCATGCATGAGAGATCCACTTCATGTGTCCTTCACTGGACAAACAAAAAACATTAAGTAATTACAGCGAGACTCAGTCCGAGATATTAAACATTTATCGACTGTATAATGCTGTTATTGTCAAGGCTTGGATGTAATAATGTCTTCAGTGTGAAGGGAGATTTGTCATTTAGTGAGGGACTACTTTTTTTTTTAATTTGCCTGAAACCCACATAATTATATAATATTATGTTATGTAATAAATAATTAATATTAACATTTTGATGTGTTTGATTCATTTCAGTGACTCGATTAATTTATTTAAATGATTAATTTATTTAAATGATTCATTGAATCATTTAAATGAATCGAGTCGCTGAAATGAATCAATCATGAAAGCTCTAAATGATTCAGAGAGTCAGTTTGCGGTGTTTTAAGTATTATTGAAATTAAATATGCACTTAAATGCTGATGTTTTAGATTTGGCTATATACATGTGCTTGTACTTTTAGTAGTCGTATTTAATGAAAGTGTTTAACTCAGTGATAAATATTGACAAAAGATTATAATATAAAATAGATACACATAATTGTATAATAACACTTTAAGGTTTCATTAGTTAACTAACAATGAGCAACACTTCAATCCCAAC
>JAULUF010000055.1:43710000-43712500 GCA_031834385.1 Semotilus atromaculatus | reverse complement strand
GACTGAGGCGTGACAATCTCGAGGCTCGCATGATTGCATTACATAATAATTCTAATTAAATCATTGGCATAAATGAAGTCGACAGCTTTAGTTAGGAGAAGATCCTCCTACTGTAACTGCATATATGTGCTTCATATTCAGCAATAATAGAAGTATAGATATGGAGGTAAAACAGTAGCAAAACTCCAGAGCATGTCAATGTGAATTTGAGAACTTGTACAGTAAATGTGTTCTTGTGCGCTGAACACTCACAGCTCCGATGTGAAAACCTGTACAATACAACTCTGAAGTTGAACATTGAGATTTGCACTTGCAGACGATAGTCACACACATGTGCTCAGGAATAGAAGTTGCAGACAAGTAGTTACAAATGAGTAAAATGCCACTCACAAAAATACAATGACAGACTCAAACTTGTAATATATAGTTTCACTTATTTTTTTCATCCACGTTTGCAGTACAACCTCACTTTTTATAGTTTTATTGGTTTCATTTATGTTTTATTGGTTGGCGTCTAACCAATGAAATGAGACTTCTTTTGTACGCGATGAAGTCACGAAATCCTCGTCCTCGTTCTAAACGCTAACATGGCTTAATGCATAATGCAATAATGAAATAAAGGATATTATCAATATCCATAAACACCAGACTAATTAATATTTGAATATAAGAAACAGGCAAATGCACAGTTTAAATATGCCCTGCGTTTTATAAAGAGGAATGAGAACGCAATGAGGTCGGACTCACTTGCAAGGAAACTGCAAAAAAAGAATCCAAATGATTTCTGGAAAGAAATCAAAAGAATAAATAACTGTAAAACATCTTTGCCAACGAATATTGATGGTATAAGCGCCGCGGTCAAGAGGAAATTACTCAGTTATGGCAGAAACATTATTATGAGCTGTTCAACTGTGTTAACAGTAATTCGTTTGCAGTAGGTAACATTGATAATAATGAAGATGTGAATGTCTCCCCACAGGAAGTCTATAATGCAGTTATGATGTTAAAAGATTCTAAGTGGTCTGGATAAGAGATCTGCTGAACATCTAAAATTTGCGAGTAGAAAACTCTGTCCTATTCTTGCAATTTGTTTTACTGGGTTTTTAGTTCATGGTATTTTACCTGAGTCTATTTTATCTGTGATGTTAGTGCCTATTATTAAAGATAAAGCTGGCAAAATAAATAGCATGGATAATTACAGGCCTATAGCTCTAGCCAGTATTCTATCCAGGGTTTTGGAGAGGACCTTACTGGGTAAGCTGGAACAGTTTATCCTGACCAGTGACAATCAGTTTGGTTTCAAACCTAAACATGGCACAGATATGTGTATTTTTGCTTTAAAGGAGATTCTAGATTTATACAAAACAGGCATAATTCTACCATTTTTATGTGTTTTATTGATGCCTCTAAAGGCTTTGATCGTGCAAATCATGAAAAATTATTTTATAAGTTACTTAACAGAGGAGTTCCCAAATTTCTAGTGAGAATTCTGGCTTTTTGGTATGCTCATCAGTCAATGCATGTGAAATGGGGTAACTGTGTGTCTGCTCCATTTAATGTGGGCAATGGAGTCAGACAGGCAAGCATTCTGTCCCCCTTTCTATTTAATGTTTATATGGATGATCTATCGAAACAGCTGTGGAACTGGTTGTATGGTCGGTAACACTATCATCAACCACTTAAAGGTTGTATCAGCGATTTCAGGCCCAAAAAAGGCCGAAACATAAATGATCACATTCCTCTAATCTTTCCTAACGATCCGCTAGCTGTAACCGCGTCTCTGTAGACAGCCTAGGCTCTGAGATCTGCACACAAAACAAATGGGTTGGAACACTGTTTATTTTGGTTTTGAGTGGTGGTGTACCCATTTGTTTTGTGTGCAGATCTCAGAGCCTAGGCTGTCTACAGAGACGCGGTTACAGCTAGCGGATCGTTAGGAAAGATTAGGTAATTGTTTTTGGGCCTGAAATGACTGATACAACCTTTAATGTATGCCGATGATTTGGTTATCTTCTGTCCATATAGTGCTGGCCTTCAACAGTTACTGAGGGTCTGTTCTCAATATGGCTCAGATTTTGACATTAAAGCTGCCGTCGGCAACTCTGGCTGATTGAGTGACTTAGGCAAAATGTTGAATGTTTACAACTCTGATGCCCCTCCCCACTATCAACGAATCCCCTCCCACAGAGTTTGTGCTCGTCAGTGCGCCGTCACTCTTCGCTACTGCGCGAGCTTCAGGCGTGTGCATGTGACTGACGTGTGCATGTGACTGACGTGTGCATGTGACTGACGTGTGCGTGCACGACTTGTGATTGACAGTCCTATCTCACACCCCCCTGCACTGATTGGACACAATGAACGCGGTGGATTTTTACAAAACAAATAACACGCTCCAGGTGGAGTTAGAAGCTTGGTTTTTTTTGTAAAACCACTTTATTTATGTTGTTCTGTCGGAATATAGTGTCGAATTCGCTGAATATGATAAAAAAAAAAGTTGCAG
>JAULUF010000055.1:43637500-43705000 GCA_031834385.1 Semotilus atromaculatus | reverse complement strand
TTAGCTGACGTAAATGGGAAAAAAATCTCCAAACCATCGATACCATATATTGCGATACTGAACATGCTTGGTATTGTTATTGTGGGCTCTTCAAAATACCATGACTATTATTGCAAATTATTTCGATTTTTAGAATGTATTTTTGTTGCGTATATGTAGCCTATTGTGTGAATACTGCTACAGACGGCTTTTTTAAAACGCTGTTCTTCCTCAGTGTTTCTGTCTGGTTTTCCAGCACTAATATCTAAACATTCTTACATCAAGACACATTCACTGGAGAAGAAGCGGGACTGAAGATATTGAGACTTGTTTACTGGAAAAAATACGTGAAATGTGCTTCAAACAAGAACAAATATCTGCCAACGGAGTCAGAAAAATAATCACAATTCAAAGTGAAAACAAGATAATTTTTCTGACTCCGTTGTCAGATACAAGTCACAAATACTAAGGAATAACATAATTTCTTGCCATTTTAATTTGGACTAAAACATGATTCTTTGTTATCGTAAAGTTTCACAATTATAGACCGTATGTGCCAGAGAAACGAGTGATCAGCGTCTGTAGAATATTGTCTTCTGTGTTTGCGCTGTCAGTGTGAGCGGTCGAGCAGAGATCTGAGGGGATTTACTGTGTAGAGTTCACGAAAGTTATCGTGATGTTTACAGCAGATGTCCTAACTAATGTCAGCAGACCGGGAAGAGTTTAAAATGAGCCGTTCGTTCATAAATGCGTAATATCGCAGTGAAAATACGAGGCAAGTAAGGGTTAATGGACGACGGCGAGGCGCGGCGGAGTGTTAATCCCTGACAGCGGACTCCTCGAAGGGCATTAACACGCTTATAACACGGTCACCTGCCCAATAACACATTTTTAAAACATAGTTTATATTTTAATTAGTTTTACAATCGAAATCTAAAGTTTTTACAAACAATAACTTGGTTTCCCTGGTTTCGCCTGACGGTTTATTTAGCAACCGGAGATATTTATAGTCCGCTCAGTTTAGCTCACTTACGAGCCAGAAAGTTAACGTGTTTTTTATTTTTTCATGTAAGTTAGGCTTGTCTAGCCATGGGCGTTACGCTTTCGTTTTCAGACTAGATGTTTGTTTTGATATAATAAATTGTAAGCGGATACTTTGACTGCCTGTTGCTATGGTTACTCACAGCTGATGTCGCCGGCGCATTTATTTATTAATTTCGAACGGTAAACAGTCAGTTTCACCAGAACACCTTTACTAGGTGTCCTCTATCACTTTTAATGGACACCCTGCAGCCAATCAGAGTCGAGTATTCACCCAGACCATGTATACGGAAGACAAAAGACATCAAGTTTTGTCTTGGTTCAATACCATGATAAAACCTTCAGAGATTATGGTGATATGAATATGAACCCTCACATGTCTGATGGAGACATGAGCTTCTGAAAACACACTGGGGGAAATATATTTCTCTCCAAAATTGCTAGTAAATTTCACAAACAATTAGAAAAGCTCAGCACTGAACAGTAGAAAGGCTGAGATATTTCCTTGTAAGACTCCAGGAATATAGTGCACTATATAGGAGCGTTTGCATTCTGTCTAGCGCACTTGTTGTTGAGTATCGTTAGTGGGCTCCGGTTATTATAGGGTCTTTATTCTCAGTGTTCTGGAGCCGCTGACTGTGGAAGCGTTTCTGTTGATCTGTAATTATTACCCAGCAGAAGGAGTGTGTGTGTGTGTGTGTGTGTGTGTGTGTGTGTGTGTGTGAGAGAGTGAGTGTGTGTGTGTGTGTGTGTGTGTGTCTCATTGTGTGTGTGTGCGTGCATGTGTGTGTGTGTGTGTGTGTGTGTGTGTGTGTGTTTGTATGTGTGTGTGTCGGCCAGGGATTATTATGTAAGTGTGAAACACACGTTGTGCTGATCGGATGCAGGAAGATTCCCGTCGGGCTCTTCTTCTTCTTCTTCTTCTTCTTCTTCTTCTTCTTCTTCTTCTTCTTCTTCTTCTTCTTCTGGCCGAGATGCGACTTCATCCTCGGGTGTGTAATAATTCATGCTTTCACCTCCTTATGAAAGATTTTCTTAATGTGGAGTCAAAGCATTATCAGAAGTGTCAGTTTATGAAATACTCTGTGGTGTTCTGTAGATCTGTGTGTGTGTTCACTGTGTGTGTGTGTGTGTGTGTGTGTGTGTGTGTGTTCACTGGTGAGGGCACTAGAACGACACACACTGGTGGACAGTCATTCAGAAAAGGAATGTTAGTTATTAGAATTATGATTATTTTAAAATACAGTTTAATATTTTATTTTCGAAACTCCGTCACAGGAGTATTGATCTCTGTGTGTGTGATGCAGTGCACATGACTTCTGTCACGGCACTCTATTGTCTGTGATAACCAATGCAATACTGTGTAGCATTTAATTTAGTAAAATATATTATTCATATTATACAGTGGATGCGAAGGACACTTGAACATTGTGTTTCATGCAATGATCAGTTTGGAGATTCTGGCCTTTATGTTTCCAGAATAGTGGAAATAAAACATTGCCAACATATTTTTATTGAAAACTGAATCGAGTTACATCAAATAGACAACTTTTACAATTTAGATTTTAAACAGATAACAGAAAACAAGAAATGAAAAGGACATAACCAAACCAATATACAGTGAGGAAAATAAGTATTTGAACACCCTGCTATTTTGCAAGTTCTCCCACTTGGAAATCACGGAGGGGTCTGAAATTGTCATCGTAGGTGCATGTCCACTGTGAGAGACATAATCTAAAAAAAAAAAAATCCAGAAATCACAATGTGATTTTTTAAAACTATTTATTTGTATGATACAGCTATTTGTATTTGAACACCTGTCTATTAGCTAGAATTCTGACCCTCAAAGACCTGTTAGTCTGCCTTTAAAATGTCCACCTCCACTCCATTTATTATCCTAAATTAGATGCTCCTGTTTGAGGCCGTTAGCTGCATAAAGACCCCTGTCCACCCCATACAATCAGTAAGAATCCAACTACTAACATGGCCAAGACCAAAGAGCTGTTCAAAGACACTAGAGACAAAATGGTACACCTCCACAAGGCTGGAAAGGGCTACGGGGAAATTGCCAAGCAGCTTGGTGAAAAAAGGTCCACTGTTGGAGCAATCATTAGAAAATGGAAGAAGCTAAACATGACTGTCAATCTCCCTCGGACTGGGGCTCCATGCAAGATCTCACCTCGTGGGGTCTCAATGATCCTGAGAAAGGTGAAAAATCAGCCCAGAACTACACGGGAGGAGCTGGTCAATGACCTGAAAAGAGCAGTGACCACTGTTTCCAAGGTTACTGTTGGTAATACACTAAGACGTCATGGTTTGAAATCATGCATGGCACGGAAGGTTCCCCTGCTTAAACCAGCACATGTCAAGGCCCGTCTGAAGTTTGCCAATGACCATTTGGATGATCCAGAGGAGTCATGGGAGAAAGTCATGTGGTCAGATGAGACCAAAATATAACTTTTTGGTCATAATTCCACTAACTGTGTTTGGCGGAAGAAGAATGATGAGTACCATCCCAAGAACACCATCCCTACTGTGAAGCATGGGGGTGGTAGCATCATGCTTTGGGGGTGTTTTTCTGCACATGGGACAGGGCGACTGCACTGTATTAAGGAGAGGATGACCGGGGCCATGTATTGCGAGATTTTGGGGAACAACCTCCTTCCCTCAGTTAGAGCATTGAAGATGGGTCGAGGCTGGGTCTTCCAACATGACAATGACCCGAAGCACACAGCCAGGATAACCAAGGAGTGGCTCTGTAAGAAGCATATCAAGGTTCTGGCGTGGCCTAGCCAGTCTCCAGACCTAAACCCAATAGAGAATCTTTGGAGGGAGCTCAAACTCCGTGTTTCTCAGCGACAGCCCAGAAACCTGACTGATCTAGAGAAGATCTGTGTGGAGGAGTGGGCCAAAATCCCTCCTGCAGTGTGTGCAAACCTGGTGAAAAACTACAGGAAACGTTTGACCTCTGTAATTGCAAACAAAGGCTACTGTACCAAATATTAACATTGATTTTCTCAGGTGTTCAAATACTTATTTGCAGCTGTATCTTACAAATAAATAGTTAAAAAATCATACATTGTGATTTCTGGATTTTTTTTTTAGATTATGTCTCTCACAGTGGACATGCACCTACGATGACAATTTCAGACCCTCCATGATTTCCAAGTGGGAGAACTTGCAAAATAGCAGGGTGTTCAAATACTTATTTTCCTCACTGTATATATATTCTGGAGGTTTATTCATATCTATATTCTGGAGGTTTATTCATATCTATATTCTGGAGGTTTATTCATATCTATATTCTGGAGGTTTATTCATATCTATATTCTGGAGGTTTATTCAAGTATGTATTTATGAATGACGCTTTACTTAAAGCCTTTATGTCTAATGCATTATAAAGGTATCCATAATGGACATTATAATGCATTAAATCTCTTCATAAATATTTAATGCATTATAATATTTGCAGATTCCTTTTTGCATCTGAGATTGGTTGTGTGTCGTATGTTTTAATGCATTATAATTTCTAAGGGTGTAACAATGAATAGATAAGCATTATAACTGTGCTTTTAATTATTCATGAGATCAATGCATTACAAGGTGCATCATTTAAAATACTTCATAATGCATCATAAAGGCTTTAAGTGTTAGAGTATGATGATGTCATGCAGCTGTTCTGTGATTGGTTGTTGTTTTTTAGTTTTAAAATATAAGCAACATTTTTAAAATAGCAGAAGTGTGTGTGTGTGTGTGTGTGTGTGTGTGCGAGTGTGTGTGTGTGTGTGCGAGTGTGTGCGTGTGTGTGTGTGTGTGTATGCGAGTGTGTCCTGACAGACAGCTTGAACGGACACAAACCCCAGCGATTAACAACCTCGTCGCTCACGGTACGGCCGACTGTAGAGGTTTATGAGTTATCGTTAAAAATCAGTTTGCCTGTGAAGAAAATAAATGGAGTTTTTACTACCGGACACAGTTTTTGTTTTTGCATGCTGTGTAAGTTGGGGATTTTCTGATAGTGTTAATTGCACAGAATAAGCCCTGCTGGTTTCACAGATATATCTCAGGACGGCGAGTATGAGTTCTGCTCTTCAGATTCTGGTCCTTGTTCGGAGTGTTTTGTAACTAAAGAGAGATGTGATCTTGGCCAGCTGGATCAGCGCTCCTTTAAATCCTGCAATCCTTCTCTATCACTGCAGAGAACGCTTATAATTACAGAAACTAGAGAGTCTTTAACTAGGACATCTCTCAAACGTTAAACATCTGAACTGGTTTGAAAATGAAAATGAAATGTCTGTGCATTGAGTTTCTTCCATCATCTCACACAGTTCCAGCCATAAACACACACACTTACATAAGACACACACACAGGCTGTGTTCCAAAGCCCACAGACGGCCTACGCTCAACACAACACTCGCTTTTATCTCATACATGCATTTATATTTACATTTGACATGTTTTGCTTAGGCTGTAATTTATATATAATGCATATTTATTATAGTTAATCAATCAGTTGAGAGTTATGAATGTCTAAAATAGTTTTTGCATGACATTATTTACATTTTGCGGCAAAATATTCTGTGCCGTTTGCATGTACTGTACTTTGTGGAAAATGAAATAGCATGAACTGCCTTTTTAGATGCATTTAATCATTTCATTATGAGTGTGGAGTTCTCGCTCTGACTAACTGAACTCAATCATGCATCAAGTTTCCCGCTCAAAACACTATACTCGTTTTATTTCATAGGTGCATTTTTATTTGTTTACATGTTTTTCTTAGGCTTTAGTTTGTAATTATAGTTAATCAGACATATTTAAATAATGTCATGCAACTATTTTAGACAAAAATAAAGTTGCATGGCATTATTTTAGTATTGTGTCGTTTGCACGTTCCCTGCTCTCTGCTTTAAAGATGCATTTGGTCATTTTATTCGGGCTTGGCTCTCACTAACACTAACTGCATTCAAATCAATTATGCATCAAGTTTCAGTGGGTTCCTGTAACACGCTGTCTGTGTCGAGTTTAAATGAGGTTTTATTTGAGTTAAGGTGCTGGTTATGTGTGCGATAGACGCTGAGAGCGTGATAAGAGCGTCTCACCTGGGTCATGTGACTGCTCAGGTAAGAGGAGATGCTGTAATGGCCTGGATGAGAGTCCATTAACCAGATGCATTTAGCCTTTGATCGGAATAATTCACATAACTGTATAAAAGCACAATTATGGAGCTCTCACGCCGGATCAGATTCTCTGGCCGCTGGTCATGCGGGTTATAGAGTTATAGAGTTATAGGAGTTATAGGAGTTATAGGAGTTATAGGAGTTATAGGAGTTATAGAGTTAAAGAGTTATAGAGTTATAGAGTTATAGGAGTTATAGGAGTTATAGGAGTTATAGGAGTTATAGGAGTTATAGGAGTTATAAGGGTTATAGAGTTATAGGAGTTATATAGTTATAGGAGTTATAGAGTTATAGGAGTTATAGGGTTATAGGAGTTATAGGAGTTATAGGAGTTATAGAGTTATAGAGTTATAGGAGTTATAGGAGTTATATAGTTATAGGAGTTATAGGAGTTATAGGAGTTATAGGAGTTATAGAGTTATAGAGTTATAGGAGTTATAGAGTTATAGGGTTATAGGAGTTATAGGAGTTATAGGAGTTATAGGAGTTATAGGAGTTATAGAGTTATAGAGTTATAGGAGTTATAGAGTTATTGGAGTTATAGGAGTTATAGGAGTTATAGAGTTATAGAGTTATAGAGTTATAGAGTTATAGAGTTATAGGAGTTATAGGAGTTATAGGAGTTATAAGGGTTATAGAGTTATAGGAGTTATATAGTTATAGGAGTTATAGAGTTATAGGAGTTATAGGGTTATAGGAGTTATAGGAGTTATAGGAGTTATAGGAGTTATAGAGTTATAGAGTTATAGGAGTTATATAGTTATAGGAGTTATAGGAGTTATAGGGTTATAGAGTTATAGGAGTTATAGGAGTTATAGGGTTATAGGAGTTATAGGAGTTATAGAGTTATAGGAGTTATAGGGTTATAGGAGTTATAGGAGTTATAGAGTTATAGGAGTTATAGGGTTATAGGAGTTATAGGAGTTATAGAGTTATAGGAGTTATAGGGTTATAGGAGTTACAGGAGTTATAGAGTTATAGGAGTTATAGGGTTATAGGAGTTATAGGAGTTATAGGAGTTATAGGAGTTATAGAGTTATAGAGTTATAGAGTTATAGGGTTATAGGAGTTATAGGAGTTATAGGAGTTATAGGAGTCATAGAGTTATTGGAGTTATTGGAGTTATTGGAGTTATTGGAGTTATAGGAGTTATAGGAGTTATAGGAGTTATAGGGTTATAGGAGTTATAGGAGTTATAGGGTTATAGGAGTTATAGGAGTTATAGGGTTATAGGAGTTATAGGAGTTATAGGGTTATAGGAGTTATAGGAGTTATAGGAGTTATAGGAGTTATAGGAGTTATAGGGTTATAGGAGTTATAGGAGTTATAGGAGTTATAGGAGTCATAGGAGTCATAGGAGTCATAGGAGTTATAGAGTTATAGAGTTATAGGAGTCATAGGAGTCATAGGAGTTATAGGAGTTATAGGAGTTATAGGAGTTATAAGGGTTATAGAGTTATAGGAGTTATAGGAGTTATAGGGTTATAGGAGTTATAGGAGTTATAGGAGTTATAGGAGTTATAGGAGTTATAGGGTTATAGGAGTTATAGGAGTTATAGGAGTTATAGGAGTCATATGAGTCATATGAGTCATAGGAGTCATAGGAGTCATAGGAGTCATAGGAATCATAGGAATCATAGGAGTTATAGGGTTATAGGAGTCATAGGAGTCATAGGAGTCATAGGAGTTATAGAGTTATAGGAGTTATAGAGTTATTGGAGTTATAGGAGTTATAGGAGTTATAGAGTTATAGAGTTATAGAGTTATAGAGTTATAGAGTTATAGGAGTTATAGGAGTTATAGGAGTTATAAGGGTTATAGAGTTATAGGAGTTATATAGTTATAGGAGTTATAGAGTTATAGGAGTTATAGGGTTATAGGAGTTATAGGAGTTATAGGAGTTATAGGAGTTATAGAGTTATAGAGTTATAGGAGTTATATAGTTATAGGAGTTATAGGAGTTATAGGGTTATAGAGTTATAGGAGTTATAGGAGTTATAGGGTTATAGGAGTTATAGGAGTTATAGAGTTATAGGAGTTATAGGGTTATAGGAGTTATAGGAGTTATAGAGTTATAGGGTTATAGGAGTTATAGGAGTTATAGAGTTATAGGAGTTATAGGGTTATAGGAGTTACAGGAGTTATAGAGTTATAGGAGTTATAGGGTTATAGGAGTTATAGGAGTTATAGGAGTTATAGGAGTTATAGAGTTATAGAGTTATAGAGTTATAGGGTTATAGGAGTTATAGGAGTTATAGGAGTTATAGGAGTCATAGAGTTATTGGAGTTATTGGAGTTATTGGAGTTATTGGAGTTATAGGAGTTATAGGAGTTATAGGAGTTATAGGGTTATAGGAGTTATAGGAGTTATAGGGTTATAGGAGTTATAGGAGTTATAGGGTTATAGGAGTTATAGGAGTTATAGGGTTATAGGAGTTATAGGAGTTATAGGAGTTATAGGAGTTATAGGAGTTATAGGGTTATAGGAGTTATAGGAGTTATAGGAGTTATAGGAGTCATAGGAGTCATAGGAGTCATAGGAGTTATAGAGTTATAGAGTTATAGGAGTCATAGGAGTCATAGGAGTTATAGGAGTTATAGGAGTTATAGGAGTTATAAGGGTTATAGAGTTATAGGAGTTATAGGAGTTATAGGGTTATAGGAGTTATAGGAGTTATAGGAGTTATAGGAGTTATAGGAGTTATAGGGTTATAGGAGTTATAGGAGTTATAGGAGTTATAGGAGTCATATGAGTCATATGAGTCATAGGAGTCATAGGAGTCATAGGAGTCATAGGAATCATAGGAATCATAGGAGTTATAGGGTTATAGGAGTCATAGGAGTCATAGGAGTCATAGGAGTTATAGAGTTATAGAGTCATAGGAGTCATAGGAGTCATAGGAGTTATAGGAGTTATAGGAGTTATAAGGGTTATAGAGTTATAGGAGTTATAGGAGTTATAGAGTTATAGGGTTATAGGAGTTATAGGAGTTATAGGAGTTATAAGGGTTATAGAGTTATAGGAGTTATATAGTTATAGGAGTTATAGGAGTTATAGAGTTATAGAGTTATAGGAGTTATAGGGTTATAGGAGTTATAGGAGTTATAGGAGTTATAGAGTTATAGAGTTATAGGAGTTATATAGTTATAGGAGTTATAGGAGTTATAGGGTTATAGAGTTATAGGAGTTATAGGAGTTATAGGGTTATAGGAGTTATAGGAGTTATAGGAGTTATAGGAGTTATAGGAGTTATAGGGTTATAGGAGTTATAGGAGTTATAGAGTTATAGGAGTTATAGGGTTATAGGAGTTACAGGAGTTATAGAGTTATAGGAGTTATAGGGTTATAGGAGTTATAGGAGTTATAGGAGTTATAGAGTTATAGGAGTTATAGAGTTATAGAGTTATAGGGTTATAGGAGTTATAGGAGTTATAGGAGTTATAGGAGTTATAGGAGTTATAGGGTTATAGGAGTTATAGAGTTATAGGAGTTATAGGGTTATAGGAGTTATAGGAGTTATAGAGTTATAGGAGTTATAGGAGTTATAGGGTTATAGGAGTTATAGGAGTTATAGAGTTATAGGAGTTATAGGGTTATAGGAGTTACAGGAGTTATAGAGTTATAGGAGTTATAGGGTTATAGGAGTTATAGGAGTTATAGGAGTTATAGAGTTATAGAGTTATAGGGTTATAGGAGTTATAGGAGTTATAGGAGTCATAGAGTTATTGGAGTTATTGGAGTTATTGGAGTTATAGGGTTATAGGGTTATAGGAGTTATAGGAGTTATAGGAGTTATAGGAGTTATAGGGTTATAGGAGTTATAGGAGTTATAGGGTTATAGGAGTTATAGGAGTTATAGAGTTATAGGGTTATAGGGTTATAGGAGTTATAGGAGTTATAGGAGTTATAGGAGTTATAGGGTTATAGGAGTTATAGGAGTTATAGGGTTATAGGAGTTATAGGGTTATTGGAGTTATAGGAGTTATAGGAGTTATAGGAGTTATAGAGTTATAGGAGTTATAGAGTTATAGGGTTATAGGGTTATAGGAGTTATAGGAGTTATAGGAGTTATAGGAGTTATAGGAGTTATAGGGTTATAGGAGTTATAGAGTTATAGGAGTTATAGGGTTATAGGAGTTATAGGAGTTATAGAGTTATAGGAGTTATAGGAGTTATAGGGTTATAGGAGTTATAGGAGTTATAGAGTTATAGGAGTTATAGGGTTATAGGAGTTACAGGAGTTATAGAGTTATAGGAGTTATAGGGTTATAGGAGTTATAGGAGTTATAGGAGTTATAGAGTTATAGAGTTATAGGGTTATAGGAGTTATAGGAGTTATAGGGTTATAGGGTTATAGGAGTTATAGGAGTTATAGGAGTTATAGGAGTTATAGGGTTATAGGAGTTATAGGAGTTATAGGGTTATAGGAGTTATAGGAGTTATAGAGTTATAGGAGTTATAGGGTTATTGGAGTTATAGGAGTTATAGGGTTATAGGAGTTATAGGAGTTATAGGAGTTATAGGGTTATAGGAGTCATAGGAGTCATAGGAGTCATAGGAGTTATAGAGTTATAGGAGTCATAGGAGTCATAGGAGTCATAGGAGTTATAGAGTTATAGGAGTTATAGGGTTATAGGGTTATAGGAGTTATAGAGTTATAGGAGTTATAGGAGTTATAGGAGTTATAGGAGTTATAGGGTTATAGAGTTATATGAGTTATATGAGTCATAGGAGTCATAGGAGTCATAGGAATCATAGGAATCATAGGAGTTATAGGAGTCATAGGAGTCATAGGGTTATAGGAGTCATAGGAGTCATAGGAGTTATAGAGTTATAGGACTTATAGGGTTATAGGGTTATAGGAGTTATAGAGTTATAGGAGTTACAGGAGTTATAGAGTTATAGGAGTTATAGGAGTTATAGGAGTTATAGAGTTTGTTATAGGAGTCATAGGAGTCATAGGAGTCATAGGAGTCATAGGAGTCATAGGGTTATAGGAGTTATAGGGTTATATGAGTCATAGGAGTTATTAGAGTTACAGGAGTTACAGGAGTTACAGGAGTTACAGGAGTTATTGAGTTATAGGAGTTATAGAGTTATAGGAGTTATAGAGTTATAGGAGTTACAGGAGTTATTGGAGTTATAGGGTTATAGAGTTACTGGAGTTACAGGAGTTATTGGAGTTATTGGAGTTATAGAAGTTATAGAGTTATAGAGTTATAGAGTTATAGGAGTTATAGGGTTATATGAGTCATAGGAGTTATTAGAGTTACAGGAGTTACAGGAGTTACAGGAGTTATTGGAGTTATAGGAGTTATAGAGTTAAAGAGTTATAGAGTTATAGAGTTATAGAGTTATAGGAGTTATAGGAGTTATAGGAGTTATTGGAGTTATTGGAGTTATAGAGTTATTGGAGTTATAGGAGTTATTGGAGTTATAGAGTTATAGAGTTATAGAGTTATAGGAGTTCTTCAGCAGGAGTGAGTCAGGGGTCAGGGTTCAGGCTCTACGCTGATTTGTGCATTTGTGATTCGAGTGTCTTTTGTCTTGTGGTGTGAATGTTTCAGATGAGACCTTTAAATAAGCATGTGACTCACCATGAGACGACAGCCAGTGAAATCACGATTAATCATCATCATCATCATCATCTTTTTGCTGTAGTTCTCGTAACATTTAAAATTTCAAAGAATTTCTAAAATATTCAAATTAATAAAATGGGGGTAAATTAAGTAATATTATTATAAAAAATAAAAAAAATAAAAAAACATGGTAACATTCAAAACGATTCACTCATTAAAAAGTTACTGATCAGATACAATATGGTTTTAGTTGAAAAATAAAGCTTACGTTTCATGTTAAAACTGTCGAGTTTAAAAAAAAAAATCTAAAATTAATTGTGCATGACACTATTTACATTTTCAGTGCGGTCTTCAAAATATTCTGTGTCTTTTGCATATTTCATATTTTCCTGGAAAATAAGTTGCACTGATCATAATTGGTCATTGTAGTGTTTTAGTGTTTATTATTATATGATATGATCTTATAAATTTCATATATTTATATATTTAAGTAAAATTTCTAAATAAAAATCACACTGGGTTTTTGCTGTAGATCTTCTAAGATTTTAAATTTCTAAGAATTTCTACATTTTCTTATCTATAAAATAGGGGTAAATGAAGTAATATAATGGTAAAAAAACAACAAAATTGCTGATCAGATACAATATGGTTTTAGTTGAAAAATATTACGTTATGACTGTTTTAGAAGATTACATTTCATGCAATTTTTTATTTTTTTTAAATCTAAAAGGAATTGTGCATGACACTATTTACATTTTCAAAATATTCTGCGTCTTTTGCATATTTCATATTTTCCTGTAAAATAAGTTGCACCTGATTATAAGTCGAGCCGGGTCAAAATCACGTTATTGAGAGAATAAGGCACATTGGTGCATTTTATAATTACATTCAGAAATAATGTAATGATACATTGATTTAACGTTGATTTAGTGTCTGCTATGCAATCTGTTTTATCTCACTTTATTCAGTTTAAGTTGCTCCGAGTTTTTCATCAACTGTGCATTCATTTATACAGTTTTAAGTCAGTAGTTTCCATCACAGCTTTGGTTTAAATAACCCGCTGTGTCCAGTTGACGAGTGTAAGCGTATGACACACACACACACACACACACACAGGTTTGTTTTTATGATTTATGAGGACATTCCATAGGCGTAATGGTTTTTATACTGTACAAACTATATATTCTATCCCCTTACACACACACACACACACACACACACACTGCCCCTGTCCCTAAACCTACCCATCACAGGAGACATGCTGCATTTTTACATTTTTAATAAAACATTGTTTTTTATGTTTTTTAAGCTATTTGAAATATGAGGACTCATGCAATGTCCTCATAAGTCACGTGTAAGTTGTAATACCAGTGTAATATGCATGTCATTATACACATTTGTGTCCTCATATATCACAAACACACACACACACACTCAGTGCTGGTCATCAGGACTTTGGGAACCGGCCATCTAGAACAGGTGGTCATCTGAAGTCAACGCCACGCGTTTCCTCGTCACATATGTTTTCCCAGGGTTAGAGTTATGGCACAGATCTCACTGCGATCGTCCAGCATTACCCTGGATCATCAACGCTTTTAATATTAATGCATTTGACAAACGCATTTCTCCTGACAGATTTGCAGTGCATTTTATTGTGTGACAGAATCAGCTGGAGAAAGCATTGTGATATTTATTAGTTATCATTTTTTTTTTACACTTTTCACTTGTATTGTCTTGCCTTGATGCATTATATATTGCATTATATATATATACACACACACTTGGTGTGTATATTGTATTTTACAGCGAGTAAAAACAGTAAAGCTAGCATACACATAAAACACATATATATATTCAAACATGCATATCTATAGACTAAACACGTGATGTGCACGCCGTCAGCGCTTTCACAGATTCACGATTTGATGATCACATTGTTCAAAGTTTTACACTGTGTGTGTGAACGAACGTCCAGAACACATTAAAGTTTCTGTCTTCAGTAGAGCGGTGTGTGTTAGCGGCGCTAAGTTAATAACTAATGATCTTTACAACGGAACTAGATCTGCTGTAAAGCCAAACAATCTGTGTTACTGTAATCTCCTGTTATCACTGTAAAGCTGCTGTGAAACTCTGTATTGTTAAAGCGCTGTATAGATGGAGACTCGACGTGATTTTGCCCAAACCGCCTTCAACTCACAACCCTTGAACTTAGTGTCGCAGCATCTCAAATGCATGAAACGCAAACCTGTTTTTACAGGTTTGTTGCTAAAGCTGTGTGTGAGTGTGTTCAGAAGTCTCTCACACACGAGCTCTCGCTCTCGCCGTGGCTTGAAAGATTAATTGTAGCTCTTCTACGTGCACTGGAACATGTGTCGGGAATAATGGCTCTTCCTCGCGCCTCCTTCAGCCCACGGCTTTAATTACACACACGCGCACACACACACACACACACACACACACGCACGCACACACACACACGCACATGCGCACACACACACCGTAAGATGATATAAAGACTGAGCAATCACTGAGCCTCTCACACAGATTGCATTAGTGAAACTCGAGAAGATGTGATGTAAAGGCCATTTGCTGGTTACCTGAGCGTAAAGCAGAAACATAATGCTATTAAATTCACAAGAAAATCTTACGTTGAGTGATAAAACACAGATAATGGCTTCACATACAGACCGAAGGCTGTGTTTTATTCAGAGGCGGAGAATAAAGGGAAGATTTTTATGCACTAATTCAATAAAATGAAGAGCAAACGATTCACATGAGATGGTTACTGCAGGAAATGTTGTTTTGCACAAGTTTGCGTCTCATAAAGTTTCTGACAAGCTTTATTGCTATTCTTCATTAATGATGAATTAACTATGAGTATTTCCACCGTAATTCTTTCATTCACACTCACTTTTGTCCTGGTGTTTACATGCACTCATCTCGTGAAGTCATTCCAACATGAACTGACTGAATATTAACAGCTGAAGGATAACAGACTATCAGGAACAGGACTGACGATATGTTGAATATTCACAGGGTTTGCTGTTATTTTGTGGCATTATTGTGATGTTTTTATTTGTTCATACTGTATGTATGTCCTAGTTGCATGTCCTCAAGAATAGAGCAGTAAAAATTATATTGCAATATTTAGTTTTTCTGTAAAATGCATTGCGATATGAAAGAATACTCACGTGAAAAGCTACATTTAGAAAGAATGATTAATTCCAGAATGATTAATGGTGATTTTGGTGCGGAGTGCAACTGTGCAAAATAATCCTAAAATGCTGAAAAATTACTTTTTACTCAATTTCTTCTTGGATTACGAACCATCCCTTCAGAGATGATCATGTGTATTTTTACAAGACAACTCAAACCTTTTTCAGTACGCATAAAATAAAATAAAATAAAACTCTTTACTTTTTGAATTTATCATCAGCCACATTTCCACTATTTTTTATTCATTCACTATGACTACAAAATATGTTTTTGTAGTGCTTATCACAATGACAAATGACATATGTTGCAATAATACTATTCTACTGCAAAATAAAAATCAAGTATTTAATCATTATTTGGTAACACTTTACAATAATGTTCATTATTTAACATTAGTTAATGTATTAACTAACAATGAGCAATCCAATTTTACTGTATTTATTAATCTTTGTTAACATTAGTTAATAAAAATACAGCTGTTCATAGTTTGTTCATGTTAGTTCACAGTGCATTAACTAATGTTAAAAAGGTTTTAATAAAGTATTAGTAAATGTTAATTAATAAATGCTTTATAAGTGCGGTTCATTATTAGTTATTATTATTATTACTAATGAAACTTATTGTAAAGTGTTACCCATTATTTTATTGTATAGTACAACATTAAGATTACAATACTAATAACACATCTTAATTTTCTTAATTTGGAAACTTTAAACTGTTGAACGTGTGCATACACAGACGTCAGTGCTGTGGCTGATCTCATTGGCTGAAGGATCAGCAGAACCAATCAGCTTGTCCCATGCAGTAATGATTTTACTTGCATGTAAAGGACCAATCAGCCTGGCCCTCTAGAGTTTCATGACTGAACTAGATATTTATGTAATGAAATCACAGTCTTCGTGTTATGACTGTTGCATTAAGCCATATTATTAATCAAATTTATTTCAATAAATCATGCAGGCCTACTTGTGAAGGTTCAGACTGAGAGGTTCAATTTAAAAAAATAAAAACGGTGCCTTTGTATCCAGTTATTCTCTACATACGACTGTAATAACTACTATTACAGTGTGCAACATTTGCAGCAATTTCTTCTTGAATCTTTTTGTCCTCCAGAGTCATTGTTCACCTCCCCCTAAATGACTGTTCCCGGGGCCGTGAGAGCTGCGCCAGCACAATCATTTACACAGGATTTTAATAACGTCGTGTCTGAATCACGACTGTCAAACCTCCCGTCTCAGATGTTGCTGTTATGAAAGAGGTCAATCAGAGTTGTAATCTGGACACTTGAGGAAAAAACTGCATACGCAAGCTTTCCTATATTCCTACTTATTTAAAGAGCACATATTCTGCCTTTTATATGTTCATCTGTCTTCAGTGTGTTCTGTTGCTGTTTGAGCATTAAAAAGAGAGTTATTCTCTATATCAGTGTTTCTGAACGCCTGAAACGCCTCCATTGTATCTTGAGTTTCTCCCGGGAACGAACACGTCACAATATTCCTCATTATAATAATTAATATGCAGAATAAAGGGCCGGGGCCTGGGTGAGTTAGTCAGTAGTGTGTTAAACTGGTGGTTATGGAAAGGGATGGGACATTTCCCAAACACACTCGAAGCGCTCGACCAATCACAACACACTGATCCAGCCGACCAATCAGAGCACAGTGTGCTTTTAGGAGGAGGGGCTTCATAGAGACAGGAAGTAAACAGAGCGTTACTGACAGACTGGGAAGAGAGGAGCCGCAACAATGGAGAATATGAGGAGAATAATCAACATTACAGCAGGAAAACCTGTTCTAGTAGGGTAATCCTGACTGAGACAGGTGGAGCTGGGGAGGGAGGAGGGTATATATATGTGTGTGTGTGTGTATATATATATATATAAAAATATATACAGTGATAGGCGTCGTATTTCTATAGGTAGATGTGGATCAGCTGAGAGTCACTGATGCGAGCTTGACTAACGTGCCATGCTATGCTTGATTATTCGTACTGGATCATATTTGACACGCAAAATGCCTTTAAATGATCAAAAGTTTGTTCGCACACAATCGCTCCAGTTCTTCTGTGTCTGATTGATAGTTTTCACTGTTTCATCAGTAAAAGGTCTTTAATTCTACAAACATCCTCCTTCAGCTCGTGCTTCACGTGTCTTTAAATCTGCTCTGATTATTATCAAGTAAATAGAAGAATAACTTAATTAGTAATATTCCAACTGAACTGAGGTTTACTTTTTTTTTAAATAATAATTTATTATAAAAATCATGAGTATCAAATATAATCATTAGGCTTTTGAGGAAGGTTTATATGTTCATCTCTCAATCATCATTGTATGACATTGCATTATATGTTTTACAACTACAGAGATTTTATCATAAAATCAGTCTTTACAGGTTTAAAGCAGTAAATTGTGAGTTCATGTTAACATGTAACTGATTCTTTGCTCTCTGTTCCTCTGGTTCTCTCAGTCATCTCTCCCAGTCGAGCTCTCTGGAGGAGGTTCGTGTTGATGTGGAGAAGTTTGTCCCTCCGGCACCGAGAAAGGTTGAAATGAGACGCGACCCGGTTCTGGGCTTCGGCTTCGTGGCGGGCAGCGAGAAACCAGTGGTGGTTCGGTCCGTTACTCCAGGTATCCCAGCAAACTCACGCATCTACACCAGTTCTTCTGCGGTTATTATCCCGTAAATACAGTAAAACAGCAAACTCACGTGTGTGTGTGTGTGTGTGTGTGCAGGAGGTCCTTCAGAAGGGAGGCTGATCCCAGGAGACGAGATCGTGATGATAAATGATGAAGCCGTGAGTTCGGCTCCGAGGGAACGGGTCATTGATCTGGTCAGGTACTGAAAACCATCAAACCTGTAGTGTGTCGGTCCTCGTCCTGAGACTCAGTTTAATCCTCAGATGTTTCGGTCTACAGTCAGTGTATAGAAAGTGTTTGAACTGTAGCTGTGATGTAAGGTTGTGACGTGTTGTGGAGCACATACAGGATCTTCTGCTCTGTTGTCTGTGTCTGCAGGAGCTGTAAGGAGTCCATCATCCTGACGGTGGTTCAGCCGTACCCTGTGAGTCTGGCGTTCACACGCCTCTGTATATTAACACCGCTTGCATGTTCGTTCCTCAGTGTTTGGCTGATTTTAGGTCCGTGTTTTCATCCGTTCTGCAGAAGTGCACAGATTTTGCTCCATATTTATAAATCATTAATAAAAGTCTGCAGATCAGTGTTATTTCAGTCTCATTGATTTACCATTAGTTTTTTTAATAATTTTATATAGTTACATTTTTATAGATAGTTCACTTTGATTCGAAAGTTTTAGTATTTTTTGTTTTGTCTTTTTGCCTTTTTTGAATTAGTTTTTTTATGTCTGTTTTGTTTTTATTTATTAGTTATAACATTATAGCTGGGGGAAAAAAATCTTTAACTTCTATTTCAGCTGTAATTATAGTTAACAATAATAATCCTGCTGCAGATTCCATCTATTTTTGCTCAATTCTTTCAAAAACCTTTAAAAAAAATATAGGAATAACTATAATATTGGTAACTTACTTTTTTTAGCTATTTAGATTTATTTCAATTCATATTTTGTTTTATTTCAATTAATGTTTCTTTTATTTCATGTAACAAAATTTTTTGTTTTTAGCTTGTATTTTAGTTAACAATAATAATCCTGCTGCAGATTTTTTTTAATCTTATTTTCTTTTAGTTAATGTTTATTTAATTTCAAATAACGAAAATGGATTTTTATGGTTTTAATTTTAGTTAACAATAAAATGCTGCAGATTCCATCTAAACCAGTTCATTTCTTTCAAATACTCTTTTTATATATTTCAGTTAATGTGTATTTTATTTCAAGTAACTTAAAAGCTTTTTTTTTTTCATTTTGTAACTGTAAATTTAGTAAAAACTGTACATTTTGTTACGATAATAATCCTGCTGCAGATTTTTTTTTTTAATGTTTATTTCAAATAACGTAAATGGATTTTTATGTTTTTAGTTTTAGTTGAAGATTCTTTCAAATGTTATTTCAGTTAATATTTATTTAATTTTTAATTTTTAGCTGTATAATGACTTGATTTGGTTGATGTCCCAGTAATGTTGCCCGTCTGTTCCCCTTCAGTCGCCCAAATCTGCCTTCATCAGTGCGGCTAAAAAGGCCAAGCTGAAATCCAATCCGGTCAAAGTGCGCTTTGCTGAAGAAGTCATTATTAACGGACAAGTACCGGTAAGTGAAAAATGACACGTTTGGCTCGGATAATGTGACATTTCAGATATTCAGGGAGAAGAACAGTTGGCTTCTGATTATATTGATTGGATTGTGAGTCAGGTGATTAAAGTAAGAGGATTGGGGAGAGTGTTATTGCACGACACACGTTACATAAATCACTGTGTTGGTTATTAACAGAGCATTACAGTGTTTGTTAATTAGTGGCACAACAGGAGTTTAGTTATTAAAATGATGCAGACTCATGTTTTTGTCCTGCGACGTGACTGTATTAAAAGCACGAGGGATTCTCTGCTTTGGTCTGCAGGAATCGGTGAAGGATAACTCCCTGCTCTTCATGCCAAACGTGCTGAAGGTGTATCTGGAAAACGGACAAACTAAATCCTTCAAGTTTGACTGCAACACCTCCATTAAGGTATTCGAACACAGCAGACGTGTTCGTTCACACATCACTGCTGCCACAGTGTAGAGCGCCCGGAGAATGATTTAATGCTTGGCAAATATACATATATATGATGTAATAGCAAGCAATATTTACACACTACAGTTCTAAAGTTTTTATTTTATTACTTTAGATTTACCACATTAGATTGATCAAAAGCGACACTAAAAGCATTTGTTACAAAAGATTCTATTTCAAATAAATGCTGAACTTTCTCTTCATCAAAGAGTCCTGAAAAATAACGTGAAAAATATGAAAAACATTGATAATAATCATAATTGTTTCTTTCATCATAATTGTTTCATCATATTAAGGTGATTTCTGAAGGATCATGTGACACTGATGTGATGCTGAACATTCAGCTTTGATCACAGGAATAAATTACACTTTACTATATATTCACATAGAAAACCGCTGATTTACATTATAATAATATTTCACTGTTTTACTGTATTTTTGATCAGATAAATGCCGCTTTAATCAGCAGAAGAGACTCTTTCAGGAACATTAGATATGGTAGCGGTAGAGTGACGAGTGCCGCTCTCACACAGAGGAATAATAGAGATGTTCTTGTGTTTAAAGGATGTTATTCTGACCCTGCAAGAGAAGCTGTCGATTAAAAGCATCGAGCACTTCTCTCTGATGCTGGAGCACAAGATGGACGGATCCGCAACCAAGCTGATGCTTCTCCACGAGCAGGAGATGCTGATGCAGGTCCGTTTAATATCCGTGTAATATCAGTGTAATATCAGTGTAATATCTAATATCAGTGTAATATCAGTGTAATATCTAATATCAGTGTAATATCAGTGTAATATCAGTGTAATATCAGTTTAATATCACAGTTTAATATCAGTTTAATATCCGTTTAATATCACAGTTTAATATCAGTTTAATATCAGTTTAATTTCAGTGTAATATCAGTTTAATATCCGTTTAATATCACAGTTTAATATCAGTTTAATATCACAGTTTAATATCCGTTTAATATCACAGTTTAATATCAGTTTAATATCCGTTTAATATCACAGTTTAATATCAGTTTAATATCACAGTTTAATATCAGTTTAATATTGATTGATTGATTGATTGATTGATTGATTGATTGATTGATTGATTGATACAGCGAGTAACATGGAGTGACGTGTTGTTTCTCAGGTCACTCAGAGACCAGGATCACACAAGATGAAATGTTTTTTCCGCATCAGTTTTCTTCCGAAAGACCCGGTGGATCTTCTGCGGAGAGACGCGGTCGCCTTCGATTACCTCTACGTTCAGGTTCAGTTCGTCCGCTCAAACTCACAACACTTGTTTAGATATTAGTGCTGAAGTCTCCTTCATTTATACAGCGCTTTAACAATACAGAGTGTTTCACAGCAGCTTTACAGTGATAACAGGAAATTACAGTTACACAGATTACAGTAACACAGATTACAGTAACACAGATTACAGTAACACAGATTACAGTAACAGAGATTACAGTAACAGAGATTACAGTAACAGAGATTACAGTAACACAGATTACAGGAACACAGATTACAGTAACAGAGATTACAGTAACACAGATTACAGTAACAGAGATTACAGTAACACAGATTACAGTAACACAGATTACAGTAACAGAGATTACAGTAACAGAGATTACAGTAACAGAGATTACAGTAACACAGATTACAGTAACAGAGATTACAGTAACACAGATTACAGTAACACAGATTACAGTAACAGAGATACAGTAACAGAGATTACAGTAACAGAGATTACAGTAACAGAGATTACAGTAACACAGATTACAGGAACACAGATTGGCTTTACAGCAGATCTAGAATAAAGTTATTGTCCAGATAAAGTTAGTTTTGATTCACTTCCGGTGCTAAGAAGAGAAGAGTGTTTCTCCTGCTGAAGTGTGTGTGTGTGTGTGTGTGTGTGTGTGTGTGTGTAGAGCTGTAAGGACGTGGTCCAGGAACGCTTCGGCTCCGAGCTCAAGTACGACACGGCTCTTCGTCTGGCGGCCCTTCAGATGTACATCCTCACGCTCAGCACCAAACAAACACAGAAAGTGTCTCTCAAATACATCGAGTGAGTTCAACACTCAGTGACCGACACACTCACACACTCACACACACACACACACACACACACACACACACACACACACACACACACACACACACACACATCCAGGGTTTGGAATTAACTTTTCACTCAAGGCAGATTTGGCTACTATGTTTTTAAGTTACATACGTAGTCATTTGAATATTCTAATTTCTCCATATCATAAATGGCAAAATAGTGATGATAATAATAATAAAAGTACATGTCAATGTCAAACTGGGATGTCAAAAAGTAATAATAATGTTTATCACAAAGTGTTCAAAAGTGACATTTTCCCCATTTATTCAAATATTATTATAGATTTTGTAGTCATTGTGTAGTTCTGCTTGGAGAAATAAACAGAACGCACTGTGTGAAATCATTGTTGTTCAGGCAAAGAAATTATGAATGCATGCAAAAGCAAGACAGTCAACCAAATATTAATAACTGATAAGGTTTGCTTTTTCCTGTCAGATTTTAATTTTTCCTGTGCGTTTAGTCAAATAAAATCTTTTAGCTGTAGTTTGCCTAATAATTTTAGTTTAGTGTTTGTTCTTCCCTCATGTTTAACATATTTTCCTCACATCATCATGGTTTAATTGAACTTGAAGGGTCTGTATAATCCCTCATGAACAGCAGAAGCTCAGACCGTGTGTGTTTCACTGGACCGGCGTGAGGAGGGCGAGGGAATGATGAGAATAGGAGATGCTGTGAATAATGAAGTAGAGATGAGTGTGACGGTGTGTGTGTCCTCAGGAAGGAGTGGGGTTTGGCTCAGTTCCTGCCTCCAGCGGTTCTGTCCAGCATGAAGGAGAAGAACATCAAGAAAGCTCTCACGCACATTCTCAAAACCAACCAGAACCTGGTGCCTCCTGGGAAAAAGGTGAAGCATCTCTCTCAGCTCGATGTGCATGTGAAGAGGGGACTGAATCCATCGTTGATACTTCAGATTCCTCGATGCATGTGATGTAAAAAAGTCATGATACCAGAGAAATTACACGATTCTCAATGCCAGCGTCACAGAGAACACTAATCCTGTATCAAACATGCTGAATTATTGCACGATATGGATGAATATATATATATATATATATATATATATACAGACCAGCATATCGGCCGATATATGTTCTCGTTATCGGCCCAATAAGAAAATGTGGCCAATATAATAAAGCCGATAAATGATGTATTATTTCCTTCAGATCCTCAACATGATGGTTTTGAATTGCTTGAAATTATTGGAATCACTTTAAAAAAGGAGATTATACAGTTAAAGTGCAGCTCAAGTCTGTCATATCGGCCACATAAAATTATACTGAGAACATCATTGTAATTGTGTGTTTGGGACGTGGCTTTTAATGGTGAGACTTTTGTTTTTGTAATCAGGCTCTAAAAAATTATATAAAAACTTTGATTTACATTTATCGACCATATCGGTTATCGGCTTTCAAATATAAATAATTATCGGTTATCGGTATCGGCCAAAGTTTTTATATCGGTGCATCCCTATTACATATGTATATATAGTACTGTGCAAAAGTTTTAGATCGGTAAGATTTTTAATGTTTTTAAAAGAAGTCTCTTCTGCTCACCAAGGCTGCAATTATTTGATAAAAAATACAACAAAAAAAACAGTAATATTGTGAAATATTATTACAATTTAAAACAGCAGTTTTCTATGTGAATATATAGTAAAGTGTAATTTATTCCTGTGATCAAAGCTGAATTTTCATCATCATTACTCCAGTCTTCACTGTCACATGATCCTTCAGAAATCATTCTAATATGATGATTTGATGCTCAAGAAACCTTTATGATTATTATCAGTGTTGAAAACAGTTTTTTACATTTTTATTTCATGATGCTATGATGAATAGAAACTAAAAAAGAACAGCATTTATCTGAAATCTAAAGCTTTTGTAACATTAAACTCTACCCTTCAAAAGTTTGGGGTCAGTAAGAATTTAAATTTTATTTTTGGGGGAAAGAAATATAATAAATCAATACTTTTATTCATCAAGGATGAGTTAAACTGATCAAAAGTTACAGTAAAGACATTTATAATGTTAGAAAATATTCTATTTTAAATAAACGCTGTTCTTTTGAACTTTCTATTCATCAAAGAATTTTGGAAAATAAATTGTACACTGTTTTCAACATTGAAAATAATATTGAATGTTTTTTGATCATCAGATCATCATATTATCCTGATTTCTGAAGGATCATGTGACACTGAAGACTGGAGTAATGATGATGAACATTCAGCTTTGATCACAGGAATAAATTACACTTTACTATATATTCGCATAGAAAACCGCTGTTTTAAATTGTAATAATATTTAAAAATATTACTGTTTTTTTTGTATTTTTTATCAAATAATTGCAGCCTTGGTGAGCAGAAGAGACTTCTTTTAAAAACATAAAAAATCTTTCCGATCTAAAACTTGCATTATAATGTACTGTTTCATATTTTGTTGTAGTGTTTTGTACTTCATATTAAATGTCTGGGTTCAGTGTTCTATCTGGATCATCTGATTAAGACAGTGTTCTAGTAAGCCGAGTCTGGCTGGTAAGGTGTTCCTGAGAGCTTCATATTCAGATAGATGTATGTATTGATGCTAAGTGTGTGTGTGTGTCTTCTGAAGCTGACGGCGCTACAGGCGAAGGTCCACTACCTGAAGTACCTGAGCGAGCTGCGGCTGTACGGCGGACGCGTGTTTAGATCCACGCTGGTCGTAAGTGTAACTTCAACTATACTTTCACTCATATGCAACTTAGTTTTGCTTTTATTATTTACATATATTTTGCAGACGCTTTTATCCAAAGCGATTCAACTTTCTTAAATTTAAAATTTTAAGTTTTTTTTTTTTTAGAATTGTTTACTTCACCGGAATGGTGAAACTTGGTAAAGGTTTTGGCACTTGCAGTGTGAACATAAAAAATTATGGACATGATTCGGAAAGGGTTCCTGGTCCTGAAAAAATGAGTCAAAAATGTTAGATACTGCAGAACAAACTTGGAAAACAACTTGTTTGTTTATGGTTTTGACTTTCTACACGTTTTAGAGTTAAACGTGTTTTTGAAAATATATATTTCATATTAAAATGTAAAATAGTTTTTTTTTTTTTTAAAGATACCAAACTTCAGTCTGTGATCCAAAGCTTTCAAGAGTTATGATATATTTAAGTTGTAAATTAAATGTTCAGGTCTATGGTCAAAAAGTGAATAAATGGATTATAAATGCAGTGTAAATATAATTTAGAACCATCAAATTCCCTAAAAATACAAAATATTAAATAAAAAATATATTTAGATAAATAAAAAACATCATCAAACTAAATTATAGTATTTATGGTCATTTTTGACCAACATGCGAAGAGGCAATAAACATGTAAATCCATGGCACAAGTGTTTCCTAAATATTTATTGTGCAGCCCTGCATACATTACAGATTTTTAGCATTTTCACATATACTTCCCTCTATTATAACCTATTTCCCTTCTTTAGAAAAGCACTCCTGAAAATGTCCTGCGATCTGACTCTGATGTTCGTGTGTCTCTGGTGCATTTACAGGTGAAACTCAAAAAATTTGAATATCCTGTACAAGTTATAATTGTGATGATTATGGCTTACAGCTTATGAAAACCCCAAATCTAAAATCTCAAAAAATTTGAATATTACATGAAATCAATTTCAAAAAAAGGATTTTAAATACAGAAATGTCGGCCCTCTGAAAAGTATAATCATTCATATATACACTCCCCTAAAGGATTATTAGGAACACCATACTAATACTGTGTTTGACCCCCTTTCGCCTTCAGAACTGCCTTAATTCTACGTGGCATTGATTCAACAAGGTGCTGAAAGCATTCTTTAGAAATGTTGGCCCATATTGATAGGATAGCATCTTGCAGTTGATGGAGATTTGTGGGATGCACATCCAGGGCACGAAGCTCCCGTTCCACCACATCCCAAAGATGCTCTATTGGGTTGAGATCTGGTGACTGTGGGGGCCATTTTAGTACAGTGGACTCATTGTCATGTTCAAGAAACCAATTTGAAATGATTCGAGCTTTGTGACATGGTGCATTATCCTGCTGGAAGTAGCCATCAGAGGATGGGTACATGGTGGCCATAAAGGGATGGACATGGTCAGAAACAATGCTCAGGTAGGCCGTGGCATTTAAACGATGCCCAATTGGCACTAAGGGGCCTAAAGTGTGCCAAGAAAACATCCCCCACACCATTACACCACCACCACCAGCCTGCACAGTGGTAACAAGGCATGATGGATCCATGTCTGGCACCAACAACCATGCCACGCTCAAAATTTCTTAAATCATCTTTCTTTCCCATTCTGACATTCAGTTTGGAGTTCAGGAGATTGTCTTGACCAGGACCACACCCCTAAATGCATTGAAGCAACTGCCATGTGATTGGTTGATTAGATAATTGCATTAATGAGAAATTGAACAGGTGTTCCTAATAATCCTTTAGGTGAGTGTATATACTAAATATATTAGTTTCACCCTTTACTGAAATACATGAACTTTTGCACAATATTCAAATTTTTCGAGTTTCACCTGTATATCCGTTGTGCCAGGTGTATGTGGACTGGTTTGATAATGTGCTCAGTAAAGCGTTGGTGTAAACAGGGCCTGTGTGTGACCCGACAGCAGGGAGAGAAGCACACGGAGGTCACGCTGCTCGTGGGCCCGAGGTACGGCATCAGTCACGTGATCAACACCAAGACCAATCTGGTGGCTCTGCTGGCCGACTTCAGCCACGTCAACCGCATCGAGATGTTCACCGAGGACGACAGGAACGTGCGCGTCGAGCTCCACGTCCTGGATGTTAAGGTGCGTCGGATCAGACCAACCGCTGCATGTTTTGCAATGACATTCAGAGATTTAGTAAGTATAACACACGTTTGTTTGTTATAGACTTCACGTCAATTACAATAGTTACAAATGTTACGAACTATTTTTTTTCATCAGCCCTTTTATCTAATTCTAATAATGAAAACAGGAATTAATAATCCATAGTTTTAGTAATTTCATGCTTCATTTTACAAAAATAAACAAGTAGTCAATATATACTGTACGTATATAATATTACGTACATAAAAAATTATGTTGTTCCTCAGTGTTTATGTCTTGTTTTCCAGCACAAATATCCAAACATTCTTAAATCAAGATACATTTACTGGAGAAGAAGCAAAATTACAGATATTGAGTATCAAAAATATCAAAATGATGCTTAAAAGTCAAGTCTATTTATATGGCGCTTTTCACAATATAGATTGTAGGGCTGGGCAATTTAATCGATTCTGCGATATAAATCGATATTTTTTTCCCCAAGAAAGTATCGATTTTTAAACCGCGAGTATCGATACATAAGTCCCATTCAAATCCCCCGTGTTTTCCCCCGTTCGCGTTGCAGGACGAGCGATTTGTTCAGCCAGCCGCTTGTGTCGCTGTAGAGTAAACTTTACACAGACGCTGACATAGATATAGACGGCTGCTGGAGCGTACGCCATATTGCGGAGGGCAACTTTTACTTTCCCATACCTCTCATACCGGGAATTGAGAAAAATGCCTGTTTCGTGTTCTGCTTGGGACTTTACAAATCACCACACAATTAAAAACAGGTCACAAGCAAGACTAAACATTTGTTTCTGATTGTATTTGGTCATGATATAATTAGTGATAGTAACGTTCAGAGGAGAAAGGCCGCGACATTTAAAAATACTGCTGTTATTGTGTCACGAAATGTAGTTTTAATAGTTTTTCAGTCGACAATGTAGTTGTTTAAAGATCAAATCTGTGGTTTATTTATAAAGATAGCGCCTATTTAAAAATTTGATCTGACGTTTTTGGAGTTGTGACATCCAGGAGATCAGCGGGCGCTCATGTACCCCGCCTGGAACAGCCGTACCTCGGCTAGTGCTTCTGACGTGTGCCGCTGGCTCGGATGGCTCTAGTCTAACGTTAGTGGTTTTACATGGATATAATTCGTCTTGTGTATATCTAACGGGCTATCTTTGGTCTCATTAATCTATAAGTTGTTTTCTGTCAAATCGTTTTGTTTCCTGGCAAAGTGAAGTTTCATAACTTTATATTTAGGCTACTAAACTATTTACTATTACTTCTCACTTTATCTTATATTTATTTGCATTGCACTGTGTACCACATGTATTACTATAAATGATCCATCAATTCCTTATTAAAAAAATATTTTATAAGTCTATCGAGTTTTTAAATAACTATGGAACTTTTTGTACACCACAAAACAAACCACTGAAATCGGTTGATAAATGTAAAAAATAAAAATGATCTTACAACATTGCATGGTAAAGTACTTTGCATTTGCAAGCTGTAGACTCTCTGTCCAGTCAGAGTCAATATATATATTGTGTAATTGATGTTTTTGATAAAAATGTATGTTTTTAGTTTTCAGTTTTAGTTTAGTTTTAGTTTTCAGTTCAATTAATTCAATCCAAGTAAATGGAACACTCACAAGATGTCACAAATCACTCTTTCCCTTTTAAATCTTTCAGAAAATTATGTAAGTGTATCGAATTATATCGAATCGTATCGAATCGTATCGTTGGCTGAATATCGTGATATATATCGTATCGTGAGCTGAATATCGTGTATCGTATCGTATCGTGAGATTGTATCGCTACAGCCCTAATAGATTGTATCAAAGCAGCTTCACAGTGTCAATCAAAACAACATAACAATGTTCGTTTCTTAGTGGAAAAACATCCACGTTTGGTAGAGCTGATCAATGGTATTAATGATTGGTTAATTAAATTGAATATTTCCAACTGAGCAAGCCAAAGGGAACAAGATTAAATATGTGCCAGTGGGGTTATAAAATAAAACTAATTTTCCCTTTGATGAAGATTATTTTTCTGACTTTATTAGCAGATTTTTGTTCTTGTTTTAAGCACAAACTCATTTTAATCTGAAGTCTTAATATCTTCACGTATATTCTTCTCCAGTAAATGTATCATGATTTAAGATTGTTTAGATATTTGTGCTGGAAAACAAAGAAGAACTTAATTTTATGCAGTGATATAATATAGTTTAATTTGTTAAATACATTAGTTAACATGAACTAACAATGAACAAGCATTTATTAATCTTTTCTAGTTTAATTTACTAATACATTTTTAAGATCAGTTGACATTATTTAATGCACTGTGATGAGCATGAACATTTTTATTAACTAATATTAACAAAGGTTAATAAATACTGTGAAAATATGTTTCTTATTCATGTTAGTTAATGCATTAACAAATGAGTCCTTATTGTAAAGTGTCATCTAAAATAAAAATGCATTGTTAATTTTGCTACATTGCTTTGCAAGCATAAACTAAAATCTATATTACTCTGTGGATTATTTTGATAATTAATATTAATAAATTAAAAGCATTTATTAAACAACAATTTTTTTTCTGTTTCCACTATTATTTATGATGGTTTTAGGACACCTCTTATCTCTTAAACTGCACAGCCTCCCATCGCTTGCCGATTTATGTACTGATTGTTTATGCAAAATATCCTTTGTTTCTGAAGCCCATCACACTCATAATGGAGTCCAGCGATGCGATGAACCTGGCGTGTTTGACGGCCGGTTACTACAGACTGCTGGTCGACTCACGGAGGTCCATCTTCAACATGGCAAACAACAGTAACACTGCAGGTAACAGCACAACATCTACACATCCAACAACTCACTAGTGTGAAATAGATGATCAAACAGTTCACTACATTACATCGCATGTTTGTAATATGTATGACATGAAAAACCTTGAACATTGAAGTCACACTTGTACGTTTGGTGAGGAAGTTGAGAACCTCTGCCTTAAAGGATTAGTTCACTTTTAAAACAACTTTTGCTGATAATTTACTCCCCCCATGTCATCCAAGATGTCCATGTCTTTCTTTCTTCAGTCGAAAAGAAATGAAGGTTTTTGATGAAAACATTCCAGGATTTTTCTCCATATAATGGACTTCAACAGGACCCAAACGGTTCAAGGTCCAAATGACAGTTTCAGTGCAGCTTCAAAGGGCTTTAAACGACACCAGACGATGAATAAGGGTCTTATCTAGACAAACCATCCGCATTTCACAAATAAATGAAACAGTTTAAGTTTTATAAGCACAAATGCTGGCCTTGCTCTGTTCTGGGATGCGCGTTCGTGACTCACGTAATACGCAATTACGTTGAAAAGGTCACGCTTCTGTCCTGACGAAAATTTTCTTTTAGCCTTTTCAATATTAAAACACCCAGGATACGCACACGAAATGGGCATTTAAACGATAAACTGACACAAAGACATTTGAATATGTGTATATGGTCCTCCTTCCTCACATTCGTCAACACTGACTCGGTACTTCCGCCGACGCGTGACCTTTTCAACGTAACTGTGTATTACGTGAGTCACGAACGCGCATCCCAGAACAGAGCAAGGCCAGCATTTGTGCTTATAAAACTGAAACTGTTTTATTTATTTGTGAAATGCGGATGGTTTGTCTAGATAAGACCCTTATTCATCGTCTGGTGTCGTTTAAAGCCCTTTGAAGCTGCACTGAAACTGTCATTTGGACCTTGAACCGTTTGGGTCCTGTTGAAGTCCATTATATGGAGAAAAATCCTGGAATGTTTTCATCAAAAACCTTCATTTCTTTTCGACTGAAGAAAGAAAGACATGGACATCTTGGAGGACATGGGGGGAGTAAATTATCAGCAAAAGTTTTTTTAAAAGTGAACTAATCCTTTAAGGCAGAGGTTCTCAACTTCCTCACCAAACGTACAAGTGTGACTTCAATGTTCAAGGTTATCTATTCATGTCATACATATTACATACATGCGATGTAATGTAGTGAACTGTTTTTTTTTGTTCAAAGAAACAGAACCAACAAACTATGGACATACACATACATAATGAAAAATAGAATATAATAAACTATCAAGAATTGTGTGACTACAGTAGGAATAGTGAATGTAGAATATAAGAAGCAGCAAAATGTAAAAAAAAATTATGTATACATTCATTTAAAATTAAGATATTTTTTCCACCTCATAACTGATGTAAAACTGCGACTGATTTACAAAATCAATCATGATTAATACGTTATCAAAACCTTCAGTTTCTTTTAATAAGATACTTTCAAAACAAGCAGGTTTGTCATAATTACAGCAGAAATAAACATCAAATATCACTGCAAAAAATAATGTTCTTCCTCAGTGTTTCTGTCTTGGTTTCCATCACAAATATATAAACATTCTTAAATCATGATTTTTTTTTTTTCGGTTTTCTAAGGTGTTTTTGATTGTTTCTGTGCTATATTGTAAGCTGTGAACTTTGCATGTAATTTCATACTACAGTGTACTGTGGAATGACAATAAAGAAATCTTGAATCTTGATGATACATTTACTAGAGAAACAAAATGACTGAAGATTTTATCAAAAAATTATCCAAATTAAGTGAGTTTGTGCTTAAAACAAGGAGTCCTTTGGCAGATTTTTCTCATTTTAAGCACAAACTTTTTTGAAACTTGTAGTTGCAAACTTACTTGTAGGTAGTAGAATGTTTAAAGTGGATCATCGAAATAATGATCCGCGCTGTTCTGTAGTTTATTAAAAGTTTATTAATTCTGAACGTGTCGCGTCTCGCCTGTCTATCTATATTGCACCAAATACGACACTGCACTCCCTTGTGAAGTCGTTTGGATGAACGGTTCTCGAAATAACCAAAATGCGAACGGACAGACAGACATATAGAGATTCCGAAGCTTCGAGTATTCGATGTTCACTACTACCGAAGCTTCGAAGCTCAAAAAATGGTATTCGGACCAGCCCAATGTTTAGATATTTGTACTGGAAAACAACACAAAAGTACTGATGAAGAACATAATTTGTGCAGTGATAATGGGAGACTTTGGCATTATATCGGACAACAGGGGTCTTTTTTCAGTCCGAAAGGTTGAGAACCATTGATTTAAGGTCCTTAAATCTGATACTTCACTAAAACTTTGTTTGTTTGTCTGTCTGTCTAAGGACATGACTCAAGGATCAAGCACAACTACCAGGCAATCGACTGGAATTACGTTCCCTGTGACGGATACGATGACCCCCACCCCGAATACCCCGTCTGTGGGCGTAGAGAGTGTGATATTGCCCCGACCGTCTCTGAAATCCATCAGTCGCATCGTATACACATGGAGGAGAGAGCGGAGCGGGCGAGCCGAGGAAGCCACATGCATCCACAGCCCTACTTCAGTGTCCCGAAAGGAAAACCTCAAGAATCGCCCAGAAGCGCCAAGGTGTCCTTCATATTTGGCGAGCCACCGCTGGAGTGCGTGAACCCGCAGAACTTGGGATACCAAAGACTGATGGAGGACATCCCGGAAGTGCTGGAGGAACATCGGTACATGTACGCGCAGCAGAAAGACTACAAGCCTCTGGAGGCATCGATGGAGGTCGACGGCTTCCAGTACGGCTCCCACATGGTCTACGGAGACGCCAAGATCTTCGGGACGACGGAAGGCATCGAGGAGCCTCTGCTGCACGACATCTGCTACGCCGAGACTACGGATGACGCGGAAGACGACGACGACGTTAGTTGCGAGGAGGACATGATGATGATGATGATGATGGGGGAGATGAAGGACAAAGCTCACTCTCTCCTGTCGCTCTCGGAGTCGAGCGACGACATAATCGACCTCACGTCACTCCCCCCTCCTCCTGAAGGGGGCGACGAGGAGGACAACGACGACCTGTTGCAGTCGCTGAACTTGGCGATCGCCGCGCCGCCGCCCGGCTTCAGGGATAGCTCGGATGAAGACGACCACCAAGACCGCAAAAGCGTCGCTTTGCTAAAAAACGACATCCCCGTGTCGCTGATCGACTCGGTGCCAACGGTGGCCGGCGGGAGCGAGGAAGTGTTCAACGACGCTGTCGTCTCCACACTACAAGCACTCGAGGCCTTGGCCGCCTCTGAGGAACAGTCTCACCCACAATCGGACAATAGTTCAGGTTCTTACACTATAGTAACGTTTATTCATTGACGTTGTAGGACCTTCCAGCCATTCTTTTAAGTTGGTTTTGTTTCTCCATTGTCTTCAATGCAAGCCCCATGTATTGTGTGCATTTGTTTTGTTTGCTATGTACATGTGATCTCATTATAATTTGTGGTTCATTTTTGTTCATGTATTTCATTATTTATGCTGCATTTCATAGCCTTCAACGTTTTGTACAAATAAACTATTTTAAAGTATACAGTACGTGTGTGGTGTGATTGCTAAAATGTTTGTCTCTTTGTGACACACAGGTGTAGAAATATCTCGGTCCTTTAGCCCCGAGTCCTCTTCTGATTCTGGGAATGAGACAAATTCCTCTGAAATGACGGAGAGCTCAGAGCTGGCCGCGGCTCAGAAACTCTCTGAAAACTCTCTGAAAATGTTTGTAGCCACTGCGGAAGGCTACCAAACTCTAGCCGAAGAGGAGACCGACTTTCGATTGGCGCCGCGTAGCATCCGATCGTCTCTAGATGATCCCCAGTCCTCCGCGGTCCCAACGCTCCGCTCGGATCACTTCGAGATGGAACCGGAAACGATGGAAACCAAGTCGTTGACGGACTACTTCAACAAAATGCACAGGGATGTGATGATGGGAATGCCAAAGATCGAGGAGCAAGACGGCGCGGGGAGATCCAGCGCTGATGCAGAAGCCCGTCAGATGAATATCACAGAATCAGAAGATCTTGTCGGGATGTACAACAACCTCAATGGACGAGATTCCCAGCGTTCGAGTCCCTTTGACAGGGATAGGATGTCTTATCCATTTCACGAAAGCAATCAAAGATTGCAAATGCTTCTGAATAATAAATCCGAAGAGCACATTTACTCCGAAGTGGCTTGCGATAGCGGTCCATTGCACGCAGACAGGGTAACGCAAAAAGCCACTTTGGAGGACTCAACAGACTTGAACGTAAGTTCCCCCGCCAAAGAACAATATCTGATCGAGCGATCCCGGAACGAACCCCAACAGAGCAAGCCGGCTTCATCCGAGCAAGAAGTGACGCGGTTGTACGAGTACCACTTGTCCAAAAGGATGTCGTCTTTACAGAGCGAGGGGACTCACTCCCTGCAGAGCTCCCAGTGCTCGTCCATCGACGCCGGCTGCAGTACGGGCAGCAGTACGCCCATGGACTCTCCTCTGTGCACGGTAGATAGCGTCCATCTGCACGCTGAGTCCTCTCTGAAAGGTCAGAGCGTAGATGGAACGTTTTTGCGGAAACACCACGGACAGGCCGGCTCTGAGTCGGGCCGAGACGGATCCCAAAGGTTGCCCAAGATCAGAGAAACTACAGGTACTTGCATTTACATTCAGATTTATGCATTTGCCAGATGCGAGTTACAGGTTTCGTTCAAAGTACACATTTTATCAGTTCTTGCTTTTCCTGGGAATCGAACCCATGATTTTTGGTGTTGCTAGCTCCGTGTTTGTTTGTGGTTAAAGCATTAGTTTGTGACGGTACAAGATTGGCCTTACAAGATTAAGTTCGGGCGCCAGGGGTAAAAACCACCACAATTATAATGATATTATCAATTAAGAAACAACAGAACAAGGAACCAGAAGACAGTCAATTTAATGGTTACTATTCAAGTTCAATTCCAGTCATATTGTATTTACATTCAGTACATCAATACATTCCATTCCAAAAGTAATAAATAGAATGGGAAAACTGATTTAAAGGGGCTATATGCAGCTTTTTCCCCAAAATAAACGTAACAATAGCCTTTTTATTTTACCATTTATGACTCAAACATCTCCTGTTGAGCATACTGACACCTTGTCCGCTCACAGTGGGTGCACCTATAAGCCGGTATCCTATTTTTCCTATTTTCTGTCGGGTTGGATTTTTCCCGCGCTGTCTGCGGATGTGACGTCGAGCGCATTCATGTTAAACGTTTCAGATCACTCTGCCACCACCGCTAGTCAGCAAGTAGCCTACACTCGCAAGCAGTGCAATGGAATATATGTATTTGACTCTTCTTACCTCTGTAAACATAATGTTGACCTCCTTGCAGCAGATGACTTGTGAAGTGTGCACGTACGAGCGCGAGCAGAAAGGAAGAGCAGTTCTGTTTTTTGGCCACAGGTGTCAGTCGCGAGTTTAAATTTCAGAAAAATGCATATAGCCTCTTTAATGAACTTGTTCTATTCATTTCAGACCCAGAAACATTTACCTTTTTAATTACCTTACGGTAATAAATGAATGAATTTAATCCCCCCATGTCATCCAAGATGTCCTTCAGTTGAAAAGAAATTAAGGTTTTTGATGAAAAAACATGACCGTTGAAAAGGTCACGCGTCGGCGGAAGTACCGAGTCAGTGTTTACGAATGTGAGGAAGGAGGACCATATACACATATTCAAATGTCTTTGTGTCAGTTTATCGTTTAAATGCCCATTTCGTGTGCGTATCCTGGGTGTTTTAATATTAAAAAGGCTAAAAGAAAATTTTCGTCAGGACAGAAGCGTGACCTTTTCAACGTAATTGCGTATTACGTGAGTCACGAACGCGCATCACAGAACAGAGCAAGGCCAGCACTTGTGCTTATAAAACTGAAACTGTTTTATTTATTAGTGAAATGCCGATGGTTTGTCTAGATAAGACCCTTATTCATCGTCTGGTGTCGTTTAAAGCCCTTTGAAGCTGCACTGAAACTGTCATTTGGACCTTGAACCGTTTGGGTCCTGTTGAAGTCCATTATATGGAGAATAAATCCTGGAATGTTTTCGTCAAAAATTGCATTGTTGGTCAGCGACTGAATCATGAGTTCTTAACTTGTATTTAATATTGCAACGGATCACAATACTCACGGATCGGATCATTTACATTTTATTGAGTCACGGATTAGATCACTTTTCGGATCAGCAAAAAAAAAATACGATACCAGAGCAAAAACTACTAGCCTAACTAATTAAGTTCAAACATTATAAAAGACAAGTTGTCTTTAATGATATAGTAAACAGTCAGTAATAAAATAAGAACAAATACATAAATTGCAAGCATTCAGGTACATAAATGTAATATTTAGGCCTAAATGTAAAACAACACTGTTGTGTTCACTGTTGAAATTAAATAAGAATTAATCTTTGTTAAAGTTGTATTTTGTTGTTTTATTAACATTAATGACACTTTAAGACCAAATATACTGACACACATTCGGTTTCTTTCTCAACTGTTAAACCAAGAGAATACTTGGTGGGACGGGTATTTTGACATAAGTGTGTGTGTGTGTGTGTGTGTGTCTGTCTGTCTGTCTGTATGTATGTGTGTGTGTGTGTGTGTGTGTATGAGTCTGTTCAAAAGCAAGGAAACGCAATTTGTTGTCCGCGTGCTACTTGGAACGTTCCACCTCATGTAGTTGGAGCTGGTGAGCACAGGTTTAGGGTTTTTGTAGCCCTCATCTTGATTTAAACAGAAGCTAACCTGATTAGATTAATTTTCCCACAGTGTTGGGGAAACGTCCTTTAAACTGTCGCTTCTCAAGCTGTAAGATATAGTACATTGCCTATAAAAAGTATTCACGCTCTTTGGCCATTTCTTTTTTCTATAACATGGAATCACAGGAATTTATTTGATCAACTGAAAAATATTACTTCATGTCAAAATGAAGCCTGATTTCAATGTAAAAAAAAAAAATTATACTTAATATATTTTCATTTGCATAAGTATTCACCCCCACAATAAGGTCTGGATTCTTCAATACTCCAGTTGTTGTTTTCAAGTCATTGCTGTGCTTATGCTTGGGGTCACCGTCTTGCAGGAAAACTCATTTTCTCTAGGTTCACCTTGCTGACATTAGGTATTGCTCCAGGCCTTCTCTGTATATTGCTGCATTCATCTGATCCTCTACTTTCATAACCCTTTCAGAGAAGATCCACACAGCATTCACAGTAGAGATGGTGTATTTCTGATGATGTGCTGTATTTGGCTTGTGCTAAACTTGTTTTTATTCTGATAGTTTAGTCTTCTGACTGGGAGCGTGTGATTTATCGTCTTCTATAATATCGTGATTGTTGTGTTAACTGTGTGTGATCTGATATTATCGAAGATGTCCCTCACTTTACAAAAACACACCTCGAGCGCACACGCATACACTAAGTGTTGTAGTAGGTCAGACTAGTGCGCTTGTGCATTTAGAGCGCACACTTTCACTGCGTGATTTACTTCATTAAAATGCCCTCAATCGTCCAGATAAGGGGACAAAAATACCTCTGTATGTCTTTTATTTTTATATAATTTAATATAGTTAATCAATATCATACGTAGAGTGTTGTTTTCTTACTCCAAATATCAGCATGATTACAAATGTGATATTGATTGGTTCTTGAAACAAAGAAGTTAATATTAAGTGACTTGCATTGTAGACACAATATTCCCTGTTTTTGCTCTATTTTGCCAACGAAAATAGTTCCAAACAAAGACCCAGGACAGTTCTGCGTCTCTGAGCGACACACAGTGGTGATTCATTACTGATTGAACGAATCGGTTGAATGAATGATTCAATGACTCACTCGTTAAGAGTCAAATGCATTTCTGAATGAATCAGCTGTTTGTTTGAACAAATTGGTTAAATGAATGATTCAATGACTCACTCATTAACAGTGACTTGCTTTCACCTACTGCCGCTTTTAATTTCACATTTAAAGTCTCTTTTCATTTCATTATGAATATCAATATTCAACGTTTTATGTTTAAAACAAAAAGAAGTCCACGATATCCCTCTGAGTCTGTGTAAATGCATCTAAATGGCACTTCAGATTAAGCCTCTGTGTTTCCTCTGCACTGCAAAGATGCATAAATTTGGTTTAAACTGATTTAATTTGATTGTTAACAGCCCAATTGTGTCTTATTAGTCTAACTATATTTTATTAAATGTAAGAATCTGACACTAAAGATGATGCATATATTTAAAAAGGTTTATTTTTGCACATTAATTGATAAAAATCGATCAAATTACCCAGAAATTATCGAGATATATCGCACACCGCTACTTCTGGCAAACTGTAACCAAAATATTGCATGAAATATTGCAATATTTGAGCTTGTCTTCAGCAGCAGAAGTCGTCATTGCTCTGTTGGTGTCTTCCTCCTCACACGATGGCGCACCGCTTGAGGACGCCCTGCTCTCCTGCATTTACTGCTGGGTCATATTTCTCTACGTTTTAATCACTGCTACTCCAAGGGAAGCTCAATGACATGAGATCCTGCCTGTGCTTTCCACTTCCACAGCGCTGCTGACTCACTGATGCCACAATCCATCTGAAAGTCCTTGTCAACACAAAAGCAATTTAACTAGTTACGTGACTTGCAACCAAAGCACTTTTTTGATTTTGGAGCGTCATATTAAAGGAGGTGAATTGATATTTAATAATTATTTAAAGGTGAAAATATTCACACTTTGGAATCAATGTTGAGCTGTAATTATGCTAAAACAGTCAGATTGGAATTCTGTACTGTATGTTCTATATTCTAATGCAGAAGTGACACACACTTAACATTCACCTGCTGTTTTGCATATTTTAAGTCTTCGGTCTTGATTAGAATGTCCTGATGTGGAACATTAAGCCTTGCGTAGACGTTTCTCCAGCATCGCTCGTAGGCTTATCACTGACGTCAGTACCGTATCATGATGAATCAGGAGATTCAGAAGCATGAAATTACGAGACGTAATACTAATTCATCCCTCTCTTTCTTCTTTCCTCAGTCTAGCATGCTGCAGATGGAGATAAAACCGTCTACTCTCACGATACGTCCATATTCATCCACAGCACAGTTTCCTATGTGCCAAACCAGAGGTGATCGGAGGTCTTCAATGCTTCCCTGTTTGTTCTTGCACTCGTCCTCAAACGACCCGTCTGGTCGCCTCAGGGAGGCAGAAAGGGAATCTGAACAAGACAACTATTGGCTCAGGGAGCATTGACACTTTTTATGGAAACTGCAACAGGTATAAAGATGGTCATAATCATCCAGTCAACCCTGGACGGAGCCGAGTACAACCCCGCCGTTCTTAAAGTCAACATGAAACTCATTTTACTTCCATAACGTGATGTTTTGTTGCATTCATCGGTGTTGTTTTTATTGGATTGCGAAGACTGGATGGAGTCTGGTGGTTGGAGGGAATGAGCTGAAAAAGAAAAGGGATTTATTGTTAGCGCTGCAGTGATGCCATATTTTTGTAAGTTTGCATAAGTTTGCATCCCCCTGTTTCCCTGGACAAAAAAAAACCCTTTTCCGTCGGCTTTTGGATTACTGCAGACCAAAAAAGCATATGATTCTCACACGTTTTGTTCATCATGATAATCTTCACAAACTAACACAACTTTTGAAGCCTAAATACAATAAAAAGCTAAACGTAGGCTATAAACGAACTACACCGCCGTCGCATGACTTTATTAACCTTCAACGGCTCTTTTAGACTTTTTCCTGAAAGTTGGAGTTAGAATAGTTTGCAAGAGCGCGATTATAAACTCTGGAAGCGACTAGTGAGTAGATGAGTTTCAAGGCAAGTAAAAGCTTTAAAACATGATGTCATTTAATATAGTTAATCAATATCACACATAGAGTATCATTTTTTTCTTCAAATATCAGCATGATATTGATTTTCTACAACAGTTCAATAAACAAAATGTTAATATATTTTAGACACAGTATTGCCAGTTTTTGCTCTATTTCGCCAATGAGAATAGTCTGATCGACACAGGGTTTCATTACTGACGGAACGGATCGGTTGAATGAATGATTCAATGACTCGCTCACTTGCTTCCACCTACTGGCAGTTTTAATTTCACATTTAAAGTCTCTTTTCATTTTTAAAATCATTATGAATATCAATATTCCACATTTTGTGTTTAAAACATCAAAAAACGACGTCCCTCTGCAAGAGCGCGATTATAAACCGTGAAAGGGACTAGTGAGTAGACGAGTTTCAAGGCAAGTGAAAGCTTTTAAAAAATCACAAGAGGGAGTTACTGATGTAGCCTATTTATGTCATAGAATAAAATATGAAAATATTTTATTTCAGCCTTTTAATCACTGACTTTAGGACTAAAATGCAACTGGTCCCTGGGTTTATCCTACAAAAACACGTCATCCATGCAGCAAATGTGCACTAAGAAAGTTCATTTAGGTCAGTTTTGATTTCGTGTTGACTTTAATCTTCTGAAGTGTAAGTGAATGACAGACGTCACTGAAGTCAGCACAGAAACTACTTCGCCACATCCATTTATATGGAGTATTGGACCAAGGCAAGCCTATCTCCTTGTTCTTTTGGATGACTCTTGCACTGCTCACCTAATACGTCTATTTTAGCCACATTTGTGTGCAAATTCTCAAGACTGCATGTGCAGAGTTTATGCTCTGATTTAGATTTTTTTAAGCTGCGAAAGGACATTTGAAAGTGCTAGTTGGAGCTGAAGCGATTCAGGAAGTCACTTTATATTCTTTGGCGTCGAGGCTTTGGGAAGTTATTTTGCTGACCGAAGCAAAACTACATTTGCTGTTTTAGCAATGGCCAAATGTCAAGAATCACTGCTTTTCATTTAGCCATAGTAAAGCCATATGATATCACATACATTTGTCATCAAGATTATCTGGCCATTGCAATCCACTGTGATAACGGTGCTTGTGTATATTTTGTGTAATATGTAAAATGAAAAGGAAGTATTCTACAATACATAGAGTTTTTAAAAGACTATATATATATAATATACACCACACCACCTGATAGATGCATCTTTTTTTGTTCCATGTGTTTATTTCAGTCGTCATAACTTTCAAAAATAAGACATTTTTGCCACTATAAACACTGTACTTATGTTCGCAACTTGCACTGTTTAATTTGCTGTTTGGCTAATGCAAATATTTACTGAAATAATTTAAAGTCAACATGAAGCGTCATCTGACGTATATTCCAGTGCAGGAATTGGTTGGATTATAAATCGTATTATTTATTCTGAATAATGTGCACGGATGAATCGTTCACAATAAGACCGGGAAAGGAAATAAGGTCCATTTTGAATTCATGTTGACTTTAAATGATAGACATAATGTATTTATTTGAATCATCTTCATTAAATATTTCAGCTTGGACACTGATCTCGTGTTGTCTTTCTTTTCTTATGAGTCCGATATTTCCTGTCGTAATTCATTTAAAAATATCATGCAAATTATATTCTTGCTTCTTCCTCTCCTCGTGTGCAGAAGAAGCAACTGTTGTGTTGGACGAATAATAGTTTTGGTCATTTCATAATCGGAGTGCTTGACTTTTTGTGGTTTAGCTTTCATTTATGCAGAAATCGGAGCAGAACTTCCATAACCCCTGACGGTGTTTTGCTCAATCTCTAGTACAGAAACTCGTCCCTTGAGAAAACAGATGAACGTAATGCTGTTCCTCTTTATGGTGTGACTATATTACTGAAATGAAATATAATTTATACAATAACAACAATTCATGATACCAGGGCTGAGAGTTTGCAGTTGAGTTATATAATCACTTGCAGAATCAAAACAAAAAAGATTCAGAACAATGTTTTTTGTAAGATAAAGGGGAACTTATGTTTAAATATATTCACTCTCACTTTTTGTTGTGGTCTATAACTGGTTAGTAACACCTGTTCTGCTAGAAACACAGGCTCTGTACAACGTGACAGGCCAGACAAAGTACAGAACAACCAGCCTCGAGGACAACAAGAACTCCCGGTCTGATGAAGATGGTGAGTAATCGAATATTCGCTTATCGCTCTCATATAATCATTATGTGTCAAAACAAAGATGCTCTGGGGTAGTTTCTGCAAGTGCAGTTGGTGTGAGGTCCAAAGAGAGAAACAACAGTATGGTACATTTAAATACATTGAAAAAAGTGGAAACAAAATAACAATGGGTGAACTTTTTTTGTTTGTTTTGTTTTAAATAAAAAAGAAAGGTTGTAAAAGGATGTGATGCCGTCCATATAAAGTAATCATATTCTCAAGTGGTTTAATACAGGCTTCCATATTTTGCAAGTGCAGTGTTTGTCTTATTATGCAGCTTGAATGTTATTTCCTGAAATAATGTTATATATTTTGTTATATTCATATATATATATATATATATGTATATATATTAGGGCTGTCAAATGATTAATCATGATTAACCGCATCCAAAATAAAAGTTTGTGTTTACATAATAAATGTGTGTGCACTGTGTATAATTATTTTATATATATAAATACATACACATGCTTGTATATATTTAAGAAATATTTGCATGTAGGCCAATATACTATATATAAATATAAATATTCCTTTTTTGGTAAAAAAAAAATCCCATCCTGCATTTTTCTCACTTCTTGAAAAATAAAAAAGGTATTTATATATAAATATTTTATATATAAATAACACATTTTTCTTAAATATATAAATGCATGTGTGTGTACTTATATATACAAAATAATTTTACACAGTACAAATACATTTATTATGTAAACACAAACTTTTATTTTGGATGCGATTAATCGTGATTAATCATTTGACAGCCCTAATATATATATATATATATATATATATATATATATATAATTTAATAATAATATATATATTTACATTTTATGTACTGCTTTTTTCTTTTTCTTTTTTCTTGGGGGGGGGGGGGGTGGTATTTGTAAATTAGTTACTGTAAATATTCCACAGAAATATGAAGCAGCACAACTGTTTTCAACACTGATAATAATCATAAATGTTCCTTGATCATCAGATCATCATATTATCTTGATTTCTGAAGGATCATGTGACACTGAAGACTGGAGTAATGATGATGAACATTCAGCTTTGATTACAGGAATAAATTACACTTTACTATATATTCACATAGAAAACAGATGATTTACACTGGAATAATATTTCACAATTTTTACTGTATTTTTGATCATATAAATGCAGCTTTGATGAGCAGAAGAGACTCTTTCAAAAAACAAAAAATCTTACCGACCTCCAACTTTTATATGGTTGTGTATGTTTTTCTTAGTTTATCTTTATTATGCATTTTAGAACATACACTGAAAAGAGAAAAAAAATGTCCTCATAAAAGAAACTGCAAGAAACACATTTAATTAAACAAAATTCAAAGACTGAAATTGTATTTCTTGTAAAACACATAAAAAAATCTTTGTTTAATTCACAACTGTATTTTTTACTATGTTCCTCTTTCAGGTGTCAGAGAGGATATTAATGATCTGTGCCGGTCTCATCTCACTGCGGGTTGCAGCTGAATGGTACCCCAAAAGCCTGAAGTGTGACGTTTCTCCGGCTAATAACGGGACCGAGGTCAGCGTCAACTGCACTGAACGAGACTTAACCGAAGTTCCTTTGGGAATCCCAACGAATACAACCAACCTGACACTAACCATCAACCACATACCCCACATCAGGAACGATTCATTTCACGAACTGCACAACATCACCGAGATCGACCTCCGATGCAACTGCGTCCCGATCAAAGTCGGCCCCAAAGATCGCGTTTGTACCCAGAGCGTGACGATTGACAACGGCTCCTTCTGGAAGCTAAAGAACCTCAGGTCGCTTTACCTGGATGGGAACCAGCTGTCCAGCATTCCCAAGGGCCTTCCTCCCAACATAGTGCTTCTGAGTCTCGAGGTCAATAGCATCTATTCGATTCTTAAGGAGAATATGACAGAACTGACTAATATCCAAAGGCTGTATCTCGGCCAGAACTGCTACTTCAGGAACCCCTGCAACAAGTCGTACTACATTGAAACGGATGCGTTTGTGCAGCTTGACAAGATGACTTTGCTTTCTCTGAAGTCTAACAACTTGTCCTATATCCCACACCAACTACCATCAAGCCTAAAAGAGCTGTACCTTTACAACAACAATATTCAGACAATAACGGATGAGGACTTTCAGAACCTGACAGAGTTGGAAATACTAGACTTGAGTGGGAATTGTCCACGCTGTTATAATGCACCGTTCCCATGCACTCCATGCCCAAATAATGCTCCCCTTCAGATACATCCCGACTCCTTTAAGACTCTGAATAACCTAAAGACTCTTCGACTTCATAGTAACTCTTTAACGAATATACCTTCAAAATGGTTTCTAAACCTGACACATCTTAGTCTTCTAGACCTCTCAAGCAATTTCTTGGCTAAGGAGATAACATGCACCTCTTTTCCTTCTTTGTTGCCCTTTCTAGAAGAGTTGGATCTGTCTTTCAACTTCGAGCTCCAGGTGTATCCCGCATCGCTCAACCTTTCAAGATCATTCAACTGTCTTGAATCTCTAAGGGTCCTAAGAATCAGAGGGTATGTGTTTCAAGAACTCAAACTGGAAGACCTCAAACCATTGACTGAACTGAACAACCTGGAATTCATTGATCTCGGCACAAACTTCATAAAAATAGCGAACCTCAGTCTCCTGAAGAAGCTGAAAAACTTCAAAATCATCAACTTGTCCGACAACAAAATCTCAATGCCTTCTGAAGGAGAATACACGGCTTCACTTTCTAACCGCAGAGAAAAACAGTACGGTTCCCCAATGTCTCAAGGTGCCCAGTACCACAATGGAGAAGTGAAGGATATCCACTATTTCCTCTATGACGAATTTGCGCGCAGCTGCAAATACAAGGACAAGGAACTCTGGATTACTAGTCCTTTCAACAACGAATGTAGCTCTTTTGGAAAAACGTTGGATATTAGTAGGAATAACATCTTTTTCCTTCATTCCAAATTTCTAGATCTTGATGAGCTGAAGTGTTTGAATCTCTCGGGGAACGCCATGAGCCAGAGTTTGAACGGTTCTGAGTTTGTCCTGTTGAAGAATTTACAGTACCTGGACTTTTCCGACAATCGTCTGGATTTGATGTTATCCACAGCGTTTCAGGAACTGAGCAGTTTGGTCGTTCTGGATATCAGCCGTAACAGCCATTACTTCGTAGCTGAGGGTTTAACTCACATGTTGAACTTTACAAAGAGCCTGATTAAGCTGAGAAAACTAATCATGAACGACAACCAGATATCCACATCCACGAACACCGAAATGGAGAGTTTTTCCTTGGAACATTTGGAGTTTAAAGGCAACCGTCTTGATATGTTGTGGAGGGATGGAGACACGAGGTACGTCAACTACTTTAAGAAACTTGTGGCGTTGAAGACTCTCGACATTTCTCATAACAACCTGAACTTCATACCACAAGGGGTTTTCAAAGGTCTTCCAGATACCCTCACAGAACTCTACATCACTGATAACAGGTTGAAGTCGTTTAAATGGGAGGGTCTTGTGGAACTTAAAAACCTACAGCTGTTAGACCTCAGTGTGAATTACCTAACGGATCTTCCCACGTGCCTGACTAACTACACTAAATCAATCCAAACTCTTGTCCTACACAGGAACAACATTGCAAAACTGCCTCTGGATTTTCTAAAAGATGCATTCAGCCTCAAGATCCTGGATTTAAGTTACAATCGTATCCAGTTCATCCAAGAATCAAGCTTCCCGGAAAACGTTGTTGACCATTTGCAGACCTTATACTTGAACAATAACCGGTTTGTGTGCTCTTGCAACGCCACGTGGTTCGTCCGATGGATCAACCGCACCTCGGTGAACATCCCACGCCTCGCGACCGACGTAACGTGCTCTTCGCCGAGCGCCCAAAAAGGTCAGAGTGTCATTTTCCTAAACGTCCAAGCCTGCCAACACAACTCCCTGTCAATCATCTTGTGTATATTTCTGACCTCTGTGATTCTCAGCATTCTCACGCTCACCATCTCCAGCCATCTTTTCCTCTGGGATGTGTGGTACATCTACCACTTTTGCTTGGCCAAACTCAAGGGATACCGAAGACTGTCCTCCAGCAGCGCTGTCTACGATGCCTTCGTGGTCTACGATACGACGGATCCAGCCGTTCACGAGTGGGTCACGCAGGAGTTACGCATTCACCTGGAGGAGAAAGGTGATCCACGGATGCAATTGTGTTTGGAAGAGCGGGATTGGGTGCCTGGTTGTCCTCTTATTGAAAACCTTTCCCAGAGTATTCAGCTAAGCAAGCGCACCGTTTTCATCCTGACGGGACACTATATCAAAAGCGGGAGCTTCAGGACAGCCTTTTATATGGCCCACCAGAGACTCATGGATGAAAGGAATGACGTTATCGTCTTGATATTCTTGGAGAGAATGCCTTGTCACTCGAAGTACCTCAAACTGAGGAAGCGATTGTATAAAAAGTCAGTCCTGGAGTGGCCGAGGAACCCTCAAGCGCAGAGGTACTTCTGGTTCAGTCTCAGAAGCCTCATGTCGACCGACAGGCAGCAGTACAACAAACTCTTCCAGGAGACTCTGTGATGGAGACACGATCCAAAGTAGTCTCAAGACCACAATCAAACATACAGTCAACCCAACATTTATTCAGACACCTTCAACATTTCTCACATTATCACAGTTTCACTATAGTTTAGAATATGTGACCAGAACTCAGTGGTTTTGTCCGTCCTTCTGTTAGACTCACACACATGAGTTATGTTGAATATCTGTCAGCTGTTAAATTTAATACACAATTAGATAATACCAGTTTAGCTCCACCAGTGCCCAAGCAATGCTTCATGTTGTTCAGTCTGTGTGTAAAAAGAGCATTAGCAGTTACAGAAAAAACACTGAAGAAAACATGATCAGCTCAAAGTGTCTGAATCATTTTTAGTCCCATATTTATGAATGTCACTGGTAGTCACTGTATGAAGAATATTTGTGTATAATATGTCCCAGTTTACTTTATTCTGCTCTCCTCACTTACAGAAATGAACTATAGTGTCCTGCACACACTAGTAGAAACATATCAAAAATGATATCTGGTGTCTGAATAATTTTTGGTTTGACTGGATAAACTTTAAAATTATGTTGATTTGATTCCGTTTTATTGTCCGTGTAACTATATATAAACGCAACCACTTCTTTTGTTGAAGTTCACTGACAAATGCACTTTCATACAAATAATTCATATTATTATTAAAACAGCATTTTGCCAATGATTTTAGGGGTTTAGATTCCATGACCACATAAAGAAAATCAAATCATTATTGTTTACATTGTTTTAATTTTTATTATTTTTATCAAAAAAGTATAAATTACTGTTGTTATTGGTCAGATTCAAGGAATACAGCTGGCAGTTTGATCAATAACAATAATAAGTTATTATTATTATTATTATGTTCTGCTTGGCCAAGCAGATGTGTAATAATAATATAGGCTATTCATAGTTTTAATTTTATGCTAATGTAAGGATTGCACTTACATGTTTTTTCACCAAGCAGGATGCTAATCAAGGTTGTTGTTTTTTAGTTATTAAAAAATGTAGTCTGAAATGGCGTTGTTGTTTTTTTTTATTCTGTCCTCCAAATTCAAATTCCAGAATTTTTTATATTTCTACTTTTATAAGAAGAATGGATTTTCAAATATCATGCAAACAGATCAATGTACACTTTTAAGTATATTTCAGTTTTTTAAAGGGCCCCTATCATGGAAATTTTTAAGTTTCCTAATGTTGTTTTGGAGTCTCCTACAACAGGTTTACACGCATCAAACGTCAAAAAACTGATTCATTTTCTCATAATATACATTTGCACATCATCAGATTTTCAATGATTCTCAAACGACTCGCCAAATGAATCAATCTCTCTAAATCCCTCTATTCTGCGAGCTACTCTGCTCTGATTGGCCAGACAGCTGAGTCTGCTGTGATTGGTCTACTCTGCTCTGATTGGCCTGACAGCTCAGTCTGCTGTGATTGGTCTACTCTGCTCTGATTGGCCAGACAGCTCAGTCTGCTGTGATTGGTTTACCGTGTAATTTCCATTGCCATAACACCGACAGCTCTGTGTGTCCTGAGGCTTCCTACACCGTACACTAAACACAGTAACGAACAATGACGTCGATTTTACCTTATAAATCCGAGCGCGAGTCCGATGATGAAACACTAGAAGAAGAAGAACCAATCACTGAACCCGAACCTCCATCGCAGGACTCGAGCAGGACGCTTCACTGATCCACTACTCAGTGTGAGGGGCTAATAGCCGAGCTCTAGCGTAAATGACTGATGTAACAAACATTGGTAAAACAAATCTTGCTCCATGCTTAATCTTTCCTCAAAGTAGTGAGAACGACAGACAATCTGCATTAATAGACAGTTTTATGTAATAGTGGCCCACAGCCAGAGCCGGCTCTCCCTATACGCGAACTAAGCGGCTGCTTAGGGCCCCGCCACCACTAGGGGGCCCCCAAACTATGGTCCGACCACAGACCCTGACCGGGACCTGCTGTAACTAGACGTGCATTCGCATCACCTGTTAACGCAGCGGTAGGTTTACTCACGGGACACTGCACTTATTCGCAATCACAAACGTTTATTATTTGCATTTGCTTTAAAGCCTTGCCGGTTAAACGTTTAATTCGCGTGCAGTTCTGACATGCGTTTTTTTCTAAACACGTAGTTGCCAGGCTACACACCGAGCGCACGCACTAAAAACCTGTCAAACGGCGCCCGATTACTGGACTTTTTCTAAATAGCGTCTGATTGTGCTAATACTGTCGAATACACACAATGTTTACATAAACACAGTTGGTTATGTCTAAAGGGAAAGTGTTAGTTAAAGCGATAGTTCACCCAAACATTTTTATTCTGTCATTATTTACTCACTCTCCATGTATCAATTTCTTTCTTCTGCTGAACACAAAATACTATATTTTGAAGAATGTCGGTAACCAAACAGTTGATGGGCCCCATTGACTTCCAGTAGGAAAAAAAATATTTTTCAAAATGCTCAAAACATCTCCTGAGAAAAATACCAACCTAGTCTTGGTTATTTAATTTTGAGTTCAGACACCGGATTATCAGCAAACTGCCAAGAGAACTGCTAGCTGACTACTCAAAATAAACTAGCAATCTATTCAGTCAGCATATTTGTGTTTGATCTGTGTGAATTACAGAAATATAAGACTTGCTAGACCTACTTTTAGCTACCAAGCAACCTTTCCACAAGGGATAGATTGATTTTATTTTTCAATCTATCCTTGGGGGGTAAGCTCGGTGGTTAATGGAAATTAAATCAACCATTTATTTGAGTTAATCAGTACATGACTGATTAACAGTAATGTAAATGCTAAATGTAATACATGTTGATAATACAACAATGCAAAGTATGCTCTTAACCTTGCAGTTTTTCACATATCATGTAAGACTCAATTTCTCCATTTCTTTGCACAAAACTCTCCAGAAAGTGGCATTTAATGGTTTATTTTTCAAAAAAATTCCCGGGGGGGCATACCCCCGTACACCCCTAGCATTTACTGTCACAACTGCTCCTACGCCAGTGCAATAGTCAATCATATTGGTGGCACCATGGGCCCCCAAATTAAACTCTGCTCAGGGCCCCATAAAGGCTTGAGCCGGCCCTGCCCTGATCAGCTGACTCCGATATTAGAGAAGCAGTCGTCAGTAAAATAAAGGTAACAGGACAAGTTTATGATTATACTGCTGTAGGATCATGGTACAGATTAACTTTAACCACAGATTCTTCACATGCTCGTCCTTGGGCAGTGGAAAAATGTGTTTACCGTCACATTGTGTCCCACAGCGTCTCCTCGACATGATCTCTCCAGTGTCCAGGATCAGCCGGTCTGAGGTTTAAGTTTCGCTGGTGCGCGCGCAATAAGTGGCGGAGCTAATGCTAATGTTTCGTCTGGACGTCACAACGAAACGGCTTATGACTCGTTTGAAAAACAATGAATTGACTCAGAGTCGACTCTTACTTTTGAAAGACAATAACTATATACGGTGCACTTTCAGATTTAGAACTTTGCAGGATGTTTTCATTCACTAAAGCGATATTACACACTACATGAAAGGGCATTTTCAAAAATCCATGATGGGGCCCTTTAATAAACTGAACACTGAATCATCGGTGTTTCCCGGGTCTCCACAGGCGAGTACACAGGGGCCCGAGGGGCCTGAGGGAAAGTGAAAACCACAGCAGCGTGTCCTTGCCTGAGCTAACAAAAACTGTATATTCTTAGTTATATATTTATATATAGGGAGGGGATTTAGACAATTTCCACACTTGAATAAAAAAAAATCTGAGTTTATTCTTAGGATTAGAAAAAAAAATCTGCCAGTGGGTCTGAAAAATAAACCAGTTATTTTTCACAACTAAATTACATTTGCTAGAATTAGCGTCTGTCTCAGGTTAATTGGCAAGAGGCTCATAACAGATGTTGGTTACTCATTATTTTGTCTGAAAGTACATTTTATTTATGTAATATTATTGTGTGACTGTACAGCACATTGGTCAACATAACGTTGATTTAATTGTGCTTTATAAATGGAAAAAATATTCGATTTATTTTAATCTATAAATAATAAATATATTAATTTAAAGGGGGAAAAAAAGATTTTAATGCATACATTTTAATGCATAAACTCTCTTCATTTTGATAATTTTACATTAGACAAGAGTTTGCTTCTCCAGTAAATGTCTTGATTTATGAATGTTTGGATCTTTAGACAGAAACACTGAGGAAGAACATCATGTTTTTGCTCTGAAATCTCCATCGCCAAGTTTATCATGTTGGAAAAAACATACCGAGAGAATGTTTGCATTTATGTGTCAGATAGACATGTGAGAGTTTGGGATTGAAAGTGCTCCTAATTCAGTTATAGAATATATTTGTAGAAGTTTCATCATAATAGTGGAAATCCCCATTATTCCAGTGCCTTTTATATGATAGAAATTCCATCACGGTTTTGCAATAGAGGATAGTCGATTTTATTCTGCCAAAACATTTAAAAAAATACAAATATTATTATAATTTCCATTTGTGTAATTTCTGTGGCAGTGGTGTCAATAAACACAATAGCTAAAAATAACAAACTGCTTTGCACAGTGTTTCACTTTAATAAGGAAATGATTGACTGACAGTGACTCCGCATTTTTACACTATTCGTACCACTGAGAAATTCACTTCACCTTTAAAATACCACATTCTTACAGATTCCCCAAAACACAACGAGATAAATAACTGACCATGCTGAGCATAAACATGAAGTTGAAGAACAATGCAATGCATTTAGAAATTAAATGATGATGCATGGAAGGTTTTATCCAGTTTCGATTTCTGAAGTAGAGCCTCTATCGTGTGTAAGTGTGCATGTGTGCAAGTGTGTGTGTAAGTGTGCATGTGTGCAAGTGTGTGTGTAACTGTGCATGTGTGTAAGTGTGTGTGTAACTGTGCATGTGTGTAAGTGTGTGTGTAAGTGTGCATGTCTGTAAGTGTGCATGTGTGTAAGTGTGCATGTGTGTAAGTGTGCATGTGTGTAAGTGTGTATGTGTGTAAGTGTGCATGTGTGTAAGTGTGCATGTGTGTAAGTGTGCAAGTGTGTATGTGTGTAAGTGTGCATGTGTGTAAGTGTGCATGTGTGTAAGTGTGTAAGTTTGCATGTGTGTAAGTGTGCAAGTGTGCATGTGTGTAAGTGTGCATGTGTGTAAGTGTGCATGTGTGCATGTGTGTAAGTGTGCATGTGTGTAAGTGTGCATGTGTGTAAGTGTGCATGTGTGTAAGTGTGTAAGTTTGCATGTGTGTAAGTGTGCAAGTGTGCAAGTGTGCATGTGTGTAAGTGTGCATGTGTGTAAGTGTAAGTGTGCATGTGTGTAAGTGTGCATGTGTGTAAGTGTGCATGTGTGTAAGTGTGCATGTGTGTAAGTGTGCAAGTGTGCAAGTGTGCATGTGTGTAAGTGTGTAAGTGTGTACGTGTGCGTGATTTGTGCCATCGTGTCCCTGAGAAGAGGGAACGATGTAGGCAGAACTTCCTCTCTTACAGTGGAAACTCTGTGAGATCCACACGACCAGTGAGACATGACCAATGAGAAAACATGGAGCAAATGACTTTCAGCAAACAATTTTAATTGTGAATTTGTGGTCATTAACAGAAACGGGGCGGTTTATATCAGTCGTGGACTGCAGCTGGCGCTGACACTTCGAGATCTATTAGTGTTAAAATAGTTTAACAGTTAAACCAAAACTTCCTGTTTCCTAAATACAACTGTGTGCATCACAGAGTCTTATTCACTTATTCTGGGTTCAGCATTGCATTGGTCACAGGGACATTGCTACCATGGTAAGAAACTCTATACAATTATTATTAGTAGTATTCATTGAATGTACACTGTAAAAAAGTTGCTGCCTTACATTTAAGTACAATCAACTTGGATGTTTAAGTCATATCAATTTAAATGACTTAAATGAGTTGAATCTTGTATAACTTAATGTTGGGGTGATTTTTTTTAATGAGACCAGATTTTTTTTTTTATTGCATATGCTGTTTATAGTGAAAGACAAATGCATTTTATACACATATAAAATGCATTGCTTTAATAAGAAATTATGTTTTAGTAACACTTTATAAAAAGGTTCCATTAGTTATTGTCAATTAATTGATTGGAAATTTGTCACAGTTTTGGGGGTTTTCCACTTTAGTCAAATTTTCACAAGTTAAAAAAAAATGTTTACCCCCTAATGTACAGTCCCCTAAAGTATTTAGTCTATGACACAATGAATTTAATATTTTTAGTGAAAAGGGAAATTTTTTATTTTAAGCTGACTCTCAAAAGTGTGTGAATTAGAGTAAATGGAAATTAAGTGTTTATTTTAGATTGTTGAGTTATATTGTATAATTATAAAGACTATATCCTATTAGCACAGCAACAAACGTGTTACTCCACTATCATTAGCAAAGTTATTGCTCAATGATCAAAGCAACATGCTTCAGAATATTAATATATGCAGTTATTCACAATATAACCATAAGCCCATACTCTTCTGCACAGTGGGAAAGATCAAAACTTCAACATAACAGAAACTGAACATTAAACATTAACACATCTTTCCATTTACTCAAAAACACATAAAATAACACTTAATTTCAATATTTACGCATCATTTTCAGCAATGTGCAAAGCATGCTGGGAACTAACAACTTTATATTCTTTCTTTCTTTTTTTTTCTTTTTTTTATCAGCTTAATTGGTTCCTCAATTCAAGCCTCAAAACTACAGATGTGCCGAAATGATTAATTGATTAACCATTAAGTTCAGTTCAGAAGCAAATCAACAGTTTAATAAGAGCTTTATTAAAGGCAGTGATGATGATGATGATTAAACCGTTCCATCGTGGTCGACTTTCTGTCAATTTATGTGTAATTAATTATGTTGAAATTAACATAATATTAATAAAATAGTATTTTTCATTGATAAACTGCAAATCTTGTTTTCAAATCTTTAAACATTCTTAAATCAAGATACATTTACTGGAGAAGCAAAACGAACGAAGATATTAGAAAAAAAACTATCAAAATGCTTAAAATGATAACAAATATTTGCCAGTGGAGTCAGAAAAATAAACTTATTCAAAGGAAAAACAAGATTATTTTTAGTAAAAAATACAAATTTTGCTTCTCCTGTCAATGTATCTTAATTTAAAAATGTTTAGAGATTTTACCTATAGATTATTTTACATAGGAAAAAAAGTCTATAAATCTATTTTTTGTTTTAATAAATTTTATGATAACACTTTACAAAAAGGCTCATTAGTTAACATTAGTCAACTACCTTAGTTAACATGAACTAAGAATGAACAATACTTCAGCATTTATTAATCTTAGTTAATATTAATGTCAACATTTAGTACGTTATTAAAATCAACTAATTAACATTAATGCACTGTGAACTAACATGGACAAACAATGAATACGGTAGCTGTATTTTTATTAACTAACATTAACAAAGATTAATAAATACTATAACAAATGTATGTTAGTTAATATATTAACTAATGTCAACTAATGAACCTTATTGTAAAGTGTTACCGTTTTTTTTTAACCTGTAGATCAGAATCTTATTGTGAGTGAGAGATTCCTGATTGAAGGCTACTTATGAATACAGTATCAGTAAATATGTATTTAATAAAAAAAAAAAAATTGTTTAATTTTGCATTGTAGTCCACCTCACTCTATCACAGTGTTAACTAATGGAACCTTTTTGTAAAAGTGTTAACAATGTTTTAGTCTTTGCGCACTGTCGTTTAACAGCGCTTTGTTTCATGTTCCCACAGGTGATAAAATTAGAAGTCTGGCTTTTTATGACATTGAAGATCACACTAACCCTGTGCCAGATGGACGTGAGGACCCTGAAGACTCAACCCTGCGATATACATGAGAACATAACTGAGATGACGATTGTGGTGAACTGTCGAGGACGTGGACTCAAAGATGTGCCAGCGCTCGTGAGAAACGCCACCAGCCTTGACCTATCGGAGAACAGGATCAAGAACTTAACATCGGGAGTTTTCCGACACCTGGAGAATCTGACCGTTTTAAATCTGAACTGGGTGAATAAAGATGGGATGGTTGTTATTGCTGACGAGGAGTTTTTGAATTTGACCAAGTTACGTACACTGGATCTTAACGGGGTCGGTCTAAAGTACGTACCAAAAAAACTTCCAAAAAACCTGTTGGAACTATTGCTTGACGTGAACAAGATCACCTGGTTAAACTCGACATCCTTTGTGCACGTGCCAAACCTGTCACGTCTGCATCTTTCGAAAAACTGCTACTACTGGAATCCTTGCTCAAGAGATTATCGCATAGAAAATGGAAGTTTCTCAGTCCTGACGAGATTGAAAGATCTTACTTTGTCGTACAACAACCTAACTCAAGTGCCCAGAGGATTACCGGGGTCTTTAACGACTCTTGAGCTCGATTCAAACAAAATCGCGTTCGTGGGAGAGCATGATTTCCAAGGACTCGACAATCTGACATGTCTAAAAATCCAAGGAAACTGTCCACGGTGTTATAATGCTCCGTATCCATGCGTTCCTTGTAAAAATAATTCTATTAAAATCCATCCGCAAGCTTTTGCCAACCTTGGAAAGCTGCGGATTCTGTACCTCGCAGGGAATTCGATCACATCCGTAGACCCCAGTTGGCTCGCCAACATTTCAAAGCTTGAGGAGCTCAACCTGTCATTTAATTTTTTGTCCCAAGCAGTTACAGCGAATGGTTTTTTGAGTAATCTGCCACTGCTAACCAAACTCGATCTTTCGTTTAACTATGCCCTTAAGAGTTACCCGAACACGGTTGTACTATCGCCCAGCTTCGCAAACTTGACCTCTCTGAGGAAGTTGCACATTCGAGGTTTGGTGTTTCGAGAAATCCAAGAGAAGACCTTCCACTCTCTGTATGGCTTACGAAATCTCTCTGTGCTGGATGTAGGGATAAACTTCATTGTGCGTGCAAAGTTGAAAATATTTGAAAAATTACAGCACGTGAAACTACTCTATCTTTCGGAAAACCGATTTTACCCGGTGATCGTAAATGGGGACTTTTTTGTAAATGGAGACGCAGGCGTTGGTTTCAAATCCCCACCCCTCTCGATGTCAGAACCTAACCCTAAAGATCATTCTTACGATGTTCCAAAATTTCTCGTGAAGCCCGAGTGCTACGCCACCGGCCGAGTGTTGGATCTCAGTCGAAATAACCTATTCCTAATTTCTCCGCAACAGTTTGAGAGTTACGGGAACATATCTTGCCTCAATCTCTCCATGAACGGCTTTGCCACGGCTCCGAATGGATCCGATTTCACATTGCTTCCAGGTCTCAAATACCTAGATTTGTCCTACAACAAAATTGATCTGGCGTACGATCACGCCTTCCAAGAGTTACAGAGTCTTGAGGTGCTGGACCTTAGTTACAACGACCATTATTTCACTGTGCCAGGTGTGACGCACAATTTGAATTTCATCCAATATTTGCCCTCTTTGAAGGTGTTGAACATGAGCTCCAATAACATCAAAACATTAACCAGCAAAACCATCTCAAGCGCGTCTCTTCAAGAGCTGCAATTCCAGTACAATAGTCTTGGCAAGATGTGGAGGGAAAATGACAGAACCTACGATAGGCTTTTTGCAAACTTGACCAATCTGACTTATCTCGATATATCCTACAACAGAATTCAGAGAATCCCTGATAGAGTTTATATGCTTCTTCCCAGAAGCATTCAGAGGTTGCGATTAAGCCACAATGGACTGGTGAACTTGAACTGGACAATGCTGAGACATTTCCCACATCTCCGAGAGCTAATTTTAAGTAACAACAAGATCTTTCAGATATCAAGTAATTTGTCAGGTCATGTTCCCTCTTTACAGTTCCTCGATCTCCAGCATAACCAAATATCTATGCTCTCCGGTGGATTTCTACAGGGAGCGGTAAACCTTAAAGAGCTTGATCTCAGTCACAACAAGCTCATAACTGTCAACCAGTCCACATTTCCATCTGAAACTGTGAGTTACCTGAAGACACTGTGGCTCAGCGGCAACCCGTTCCACTGCACATGCAACCTACTTGAATTCATTCTGTGGATTTATAAGACCAATGTGAAAATCCCTCGATTGGTGACCGGAGTGACATGCGCCATGCCAGAAGAGAGAAAAGGTATTCCTGTGATCAAATTTGACATTAAAGAATGCATCGATGACCAACTGGCCTTTCTGGCGTACTTCCTCTCCATTGTGTGCATTGTATGCACCACTTTCGTGGCTGTCGCTATGCACCTTTTCTACTGGGACGTCTCCTACTTATTCTACTATTTGAAAGCCAGATTCACTGGGTATCAGCACCTGAGCTCTGACAGCTGCCTCTACGATGCCTTCGTCACCTACGACACCAAGGACGCGCAGGTCAAGTCAGCCTTATTTCTATAGTGCTTTATATTATTATACAGATTGTTTCAAAGCTCCAAGCCCAAAAACATATCAGCCAATGGGGTTTGAAAAATAAACTTAGAGTTAGCTCACCCAAAAATGTCCCACCCTCATGTCGTTCCAATGCCATAACTTTCATTCATCTTCGAAAAACAAATGAAGATCTTTTTGATGAAATCTGAGAGATTTCTGTCCCCCCTTTGACAGCCACGCAACTTCCACTTTGACGCTTCAAAAAGTTCATAAAGAGATCATAAAATGAATCCATATGAATTTAGTGGTTTAGTCGAAATTTTCTGAAGAGGCACAATCGCTTTATATGATAAACAGATTTAATTTGGTCTTTTAAACAATTCTACATTGATCAGCAAACTTAAACAGAAGCTTCACCCAAAGTGCTGCGTAACACGTGAATGAACCTCATTGGTTCTTGAGAAGCTCAAACGTGATGCGTAACACGAGAATGAGCCTCATTGGTTCTTGAGAAGCTCAAACGTGCTGCGTAACACGAGAATGAACCTCATTGGTTCTTGAGAAGCTCAAACGTGATGCGTAACACGAGAATGAACCTCATTGGTTCTTGAGAAGCTCAAACGTGATGCGTAACACGAGAATGAACCTCATTGGTTCTTGAGAAGCTCAATCGTGATGCGTAACACGAGAATGAGCCTCATTGGTTCTTGAGAAGCTCAAACGTGATGCGTAACACGAGAATGAACCTCATTGGTTCTTGAGAAGCTCAATCGTGATGCGTAACACGAGAATGAACCTCATTGGTTCTTGAGAAGCTCAAACGTGATGCGTAACACGAGAATGAACCTCATTGGTTCTTGAGAAGCTCAATCGTGATGCGTAACACGAGAATGAACCTCATTGGTTCTTGAGAAGCTCAAACGTGCTGCGTAACACGAGAATGAACCTCATTGGTTCTTGAGAAGCTCAAACGTGCTGCGTAACACGAGAATGAACCTCATTGGTTCTTGAGAAGCTCAATCGTGATGCGTAACACGAGAATGAGCCTCATTGGTTCTTGAGAAGCTCAAACGTGATGCGTAACACGAGAATGAACCTCATTGGTTCTAGAGAAGCTCAAACGTGCTGCGTAACACGAGAATGAACCTCATTGGTTCTTGAGAAGCTCAAACGTGCTGCGTAACACGAGAATGATCCTCATTGGTTCTTGCTGAAGCTCAAACGTGATGCGTAACACGAGAATGAGCCTCATTGGTTCTAGAGAAGCTCAAACGTGCTGCGTAACACGAGAATGAACCTCATTGGTTCTAGAGAAGCTCAAACGTGCTGCGTAACACTAGAATGAACCTCATTGGTTCTAGAGAAGTTCAAACGTGTATTGTGTATTGTATATGTGTATTGTGAAAAGCGCTATACAAATAAATTTGAATTGAATTGAAAATTTGAATTGAAACGTGCTGCGTAACACGAGAATGAGCCTCATTGGTTCTAGAGAAGCTCAAACGTGCTGCGTAACACGAGAATGAACCTCATTGGTTCTAGAGAAGTTCAAACGTGTATTGTGTATTGTATATGTGTATTGTGAAAAGCGCTATACAAATAAATTTGAATTGAATTGAAAATTTGAATTGAAACGTGCTGCGTAACACGAGAATGAACCTCATTGGTTCTTACTGAAGCTCAAACGTGCTGCGTAACACGAGAATGAACCTCATTGGTTCTTACTGAAGCTCAAACGTGCTGCGTAACACGAGAATGAACCTCATTGGTTCTTACTGAAGCTCAAACGTGCTGCGTAACACGAGAATGAACCTCATTGGTTCTTGATGAAACTCAAACGTGATGCGTAACACAAGAATGAACCTCATTTGCATATTCGTAGACACAATTCAGCAGGTTCTTTTTAGGTAGCAAAAAAATAACCTAGAGAACGTTAACCAAAAAACTAAAACAAATGGGAACCATATGTGAACGTTCTGTGTTGGCTGGGACGTCACATGAAACCTATGAATAAGTAGCTATATAGAAGACAAAAGCGTGGTTTCAAGAAAAAAAAACATTTAAATATGTAATTTTGGTTATCAAAGATGAGTTTTAAGGGATAGAATTATATATACTACAGAGGGACTTTAATAAACTGAATCCGGAAAATATACTTTGTTTATGAAAAATTATACAATTCAGCATAACATATGGTTATGAAAATAAAATAGCGTTATGGGAAGGTTCGTCTTAGGTTGCAAAAAAATAACTTAGAGAACGTTTACCAAAAAAACAAAAACAAATGGGAACGTTCTGTGTTTGCTGGGACATCGCATACAAACTATGAATAAGTAGCTATATAGAAGACAAAACTGTAGTTATTACAGCGATAGTTCACCCAAAAATGAAAATTAGCTCATGATTTATTCACCCTCAAGCCATCCTAGGTGTATATGACCTTCTTCATTCAGACGAATACAATCTGAGTTATATTAAAAAATGTCCTGACTCTTCTAAGCTTTATAATGGCAGTGGATCGCAACCAACAGATTGAAGCTCATAAAAGTGCATCTATCCATCATAACAGTTTTAAATATGGATATGTTTCTTACACAAACGCATGGCTTCGCATCAGAAGACCTTTATTAACCCCCCAGTGCCGTTATCATGGATAGATGCACTTTTATGATGGACAGATCAGATGCAATTTTATGATGGACAGATGCACTTTTATGATGGACAAATGCACTTTTATGATGGACAGATCAGATGCAATTTTATGATGGACAGATGCACTTTTATGATGGACAGATCAGATGCACTTTTATCATGGATAGATGCACTTTTATGAAGGATAGATGCACTTTTATGATGGACTGATGCACTTTATGATGGACAGATCAGATGCACTTTTATCATGGATAGATGCACTTTTATGATGGATAGATGCACTTTTATCATGTATAGATGCACTTTTATGATGGACTGATGCACTTTTATGATGGACTGATGCACTTTTATGATGGACAGATCAGATGCACTTTTATCATGGATAGATGCACTTTTATGATGGATAGATGCACTTTTATGATGGATAGATGCACTTTTATCATGGATAGATGCACTTTTATGATGGATAGATGCACTTTTATCATGGATAGATGCACTTTTATGATGGACTGATGCACTTTTATGATGGATAGATGCACTTTTATCATGGATAGATGCACTTTTATGATGGATAGATGCACTTTTATCATGGATAGATGCACTTTTATGATGGACTGATGCACTTTTATGATGGATAGATGCACTTTTATCATGGATAGATGCACTTTTATGATGGATAGATGCACTTTTATCATGGATAGATGCACTTTTATGATGGACAGATCAGATGCACTTTTATCATGGATAGATGCACTTTTATCATGGATAGATGCACTTTTATCATGGATAGATGCACTTTTATGATGGATAGATGCACTTTTATCATGGACAGATCAGATGCACTTTTATCATGGATAGATGCACTTTTATGATAGACAGATGCACTTTTATGATGGATAGATGCACTTTTATCATGGATAGATGCACTTTTATGATGGATAGATGCACGTTTATGATGGATAGATGCACTTTTATGATGGATAGATGCACTTTATGATGGATAGATGCACGTTTATGATGGACAGATGCACTTTTCTGGACTTCAAAACAGAAACAGCCATTCACTGCCATTATAAAGCTTGTAAGAGCCAGGACATTTTTTAATATAACTCTGATTAATTGGCCTGGAAGAAGAATGTGATATACAGCTAGATGAGGGCGAGTAACTCATGGGGTATGTTCCTCTGTTGTGTGTGAGCCTGTAAGCTCATGTCAGTGCCGGTGTGGTGTTGCAGGTGTCCGACTGGGTGCTGAATCACCTGCGGGTGCAGCTGGAGGAACGAGGCGAGCGCTTTCTTCCGATCTGCCTGGAGGAGCGGGACTGGCTCCCCGGCTCCCCGGTCCTGGACAGTCTGACCCAGAGCATCCAGCACAGCCGCAAAACCGTGTTCGTGCTGACCGAGAGCTACGTGAGCAGCGGATCCTTCAAGCTGGCCGTGTTCCTGGCCCACCAGCGCCTCCTGGAGGAGAACGAGGACGTGATCGTGCTGCTGCTCCTGGAGCCCGTTCTTCAACACTCGCATTTCTTGCGTCTGCGCAGACGGTTGTGTTCCCGGAGCATCCTCGAGTGGCCCCGCTCCTCGTCCGCAGAGGCCTGGTTCTGGCAATCCCTGCGCAACGCCGTACGGGTCGACAACCAGGCCATGTACAGCGACCTCTATAGCCGGTACTTCACCACCAAGTAGATGCGTGAACCTGCGAAACTATGGAAATATCATGCAAACTGATGTGCGGAAGTGATGACCCCCTACAAGATCGACTAAACCATCCAAATATGAGGAGAATACAGTAGCCGATACTTCACCACCTTAAAGGATTAGTTCACTTTTAAGTTCACAATTTCCTCCCCCCATGTCATCCAAGATGTCCATGTCTTTCTTTCTTCAGTCGAAAAGAAATGAAGGTTTTTGATGAAAACATTCCAGGATTTTTCTCCATATAATGGACTTCAACAGGACCCAAACGGTTCAAGGTCCAAATGACAGTTTCAGTGCAGCTTCAAAGGGCTTTAAACGACACCAGACGATGAATAAGGGTCTTATCTAGACAAACCATCCGCATTTCACAAATAAATAAAACAGTTTAAGTTTTATAAGCACAAATGCTGGCCTTGCTCTGTTCTGTGATGCGCGTTCGTGACTCACGTAATACACAGTTACGTTGAAAAGGTCACGCTTCTGTCCTGACGAAAATGTAGGCCTATTCAGTTTAATTTTCTATTGATTATAGATAGGACTATACTTTATTTATTCAAATTAAACTGCATGTTTCCAATAATTGTGAAGTTAGACATTGAAAATGGCAGATCAAGCGCATGTGACTACATGTTTTTCTTGTTATGAATTGTATCCTATTTTCCGTTATTACGGTTGACTACGCGAAGTGATATGGAACTGTAATGCGGTCAAGACCTGCCGGAACTACTTTAGCCGTGCATTTCCCTGAAAATAATTGCACACCTTAGAACGTTCTCAACCAATCAGAATCAAGCATTCAACAGCCCTGTAGTATAAATATATATATACATATATACATTTACAATAAGGTTTCATTTGTTAACATGAACTAACAATAAAAAACTCCTAAAGAATTTATTAATCTCAGTCAATGTTAATTTCAACATTTACTAATACATTATTAAAATCAAAGAGTTATCATTGAATATTATTTAATGATCCTGCACTGTAAAAAAAAAAAGTTTTTATTGTTGGTTTAATTATTTTTTAAAATGAAGAAATCTGGTTCATTGAGTTAATACAAATATTGATTTAATCAACAGAAGCTCAAATATTATGTTCTCTAAGTTGATTTGACAACAGAAAAAAATTTGCTAAATCATGAAAATATTTTGACATGAAACTAAAAAGCAGTTGTATTTTTAATAACTAACGTTAACCATGATAACTGTAACAACTAGTTAATGATAGTTTAACTATCATTAACTAATGGGACTTTATTTTAAATGTTAGCTGTAGAACTAAATGAATCCTTCACTTGGTCACTAATGTTTTAATTAGTTTGTTGTAATTTATTTCACCTTTTTCTTTTTATCTAAGGCAGAAACTCACTTGTACAATCTTGTAAAATGTAAATTTATACTATTAAAGTTATTTGCAACACCAGTCCAAACTTCATAGTTTCTCTTTGCACACAATCATTCTGTATATATTTCACAATGGAGCATTTATTTCCCTATTTTTTTCATCACAAAAATTTGCAGTAAAATGCAAAATTGTTGACGAGATTAATTCCATGTAATGTTGTATTTTTTTTTACATTTTCATTATAATTAATTATAATTTTTTTTAATTTAAATTTAAGACAGAAACTCACTTTTTGAGAAACTCTTATGCTTATCTTTGCATGTATACAAACACAGGAGAGATATCGTGCAAAGGAACATTTCACAAGGAACTTTTTCCTATTTTTATCATTGGGGAAAGTCAGCAAATTTAGCAAGGAACTGCTGTGGTGTGCTAGCAGCTAACAGGAAATGATCTCACACACTTCCTACTTCCACTTCCCTACTTTAAGACACACAATAAAACGTTTTTCCCATGTGAAAATATCTATAGGCCTAGCTGGGTCCCGATTCGCAGATTCACTAAATTTAGTGTGTCCCAAATCGTAGTATGTTGATTAGAATCCGGAAATGCACCGATTAGAACTACAAACACGAATAAAACGTGTAAAAAAAACTACAAACATGGCGGATGTGCGAGACCGCGACGGTTAAACAGAGGTTTATAAAAGGGTTTGAGTGATTAATAATCAATAGGCAATCCTATCTGACGAAACATTTATTTATTTAATGTTATCCATATTGTATTTCAATCTGCAACAGCATTGTGAACTTTTGTTAAGATACGTTTGGTCATTATCTTTAAATGCATCATTATGCAAACACAATGAGGGGAGTTCATGACTGGCAGATCAACGTGCTACGACATTTCTTTCCAAAACGGTAGGAAATTAAATTACATTGAATGTGGAGGATTTGTGACAAGATGATTGACAGGGCCGTTTAAACGGTGACAGGAAGCACGTGACTAAGCGATGCAATGACGAAGTACTAGTTTGTCCCAAATCTTGCCTACTCTTCTGCTACACACTCACAAGTATGTACTACTTATTCTTCACAAAAACAGTTCATTCTTTACGGGCATAGTCCAAGAATGCGAGTGTGATGTCTGTAGTGTCCACTAGATGTCGCTGTCACACAACAGAGGGCGTCGTTCCCTTCAAAGTCACCATATACGGCGCTAATACGACTTCCTGGTTCGTTTTCTCGCTGCTAAATTCTCAAATAACTGCATATTTCCATTCTTTCTTGGACTAAAATGCTTTCCTCGTATAGTTGGTTGTTTTATAGACTCCCGCAGACTCCGCGGAGTAATGATTCATCTAACGGTCTGGTGACGTCACTCGCGTGATTTGCATATCTCGGGTTATAAATGCTGTGATTCTGCGCTTTTCCTCACACTGCTGCAGGAGACTAAACCACTTCAACTACCAACACACACCCTGGTAAGCGCTACAATCTCTCTTTTGCCTTTTAAATACTCGTATATAGCAAAACATCATGCTTTTTTTGTTTATAATCTCTTAATTATACTCTAGATTTGTTTTTTTTAGACGCTACTTTCTTTCCCGCGCACTACTGGCGAATGTATTTTTTGGCATAAATGCATCCGCTTTACAGGAAATGTGACTGTTAATCGCTATATTATGTGGTTTTTGCGATATATGTATCAGAGACAATAGATGCATGCGTTTTCTTTGTTCAGGAATGACTAAGCGTGGTCATTTGTTACATTCCACGCCTCAAAATATAGCATAAATGTTCGGATAAATATGCTCAGATCAGTGCAAAACCAGAAAGAATGTATTTACTGATGGAAACGTAGATATGAAGTGAAATATGAGAGCATGAGCAGGAAAGGGCGGTGGTTTCTCAAGACTGTGATGCAACAGCAGCGTTTCCTTTTACCACAGTTAACGTTACTGCGTTGCTGCACTTCTGTTCTTTATTGCATTTTTAAAGCATATTTAGATTATTTACTCATGCATTAGAACGTAAACTCTAACCAAATACCAAATGTTGGGAAAACATTTGGAAAAAGCCAATACTGTTCGGTCACTTATATGAATATTAATGGAGATCGTCATGTGTGTGTGTGTGTGTGTGTGTGTGTGTGTTTTTCTTTCTCAACATTAATTGCCATTTCATTTCAGACCTACTGCAAACATGTCTGACAAGCCAAATCTTGAGGAAGTGACCAGCTTTGACAAAACCAAGCTGAAGAAAACAGAAACTCAGGAGAAAAATCCATTGCCGTCAAAAGAAAGTAAGATTCCGCACACTTTCCTTTTGAGGAACGAACATGAAATTATGATTATGAAACTCAATAACACTTTTTTTTGCTCTTGTTTTCCAGCCATCGAACAGGAGAAACAGGCGGGCTCGTCATGAAACTCGTTCTCCACACTTCTATGCACTGTACATTCCACATTGCCTTCTTTTTCACGTCTTTTCGCTGTTTTAACTTTTAATGGAAAAATATGACCTAAGTCGCATTGTGATTGGACAACCAAAAAAAAAAAAAAAAAATGCAGACGACCATACAAGCCCTTTGTTTCTTTGCCCACGTACTCCTCTTTTTGTAAACCGCACCACTGATATTCTGATGAAGATTGCTGATACGGATGAGGATGGTGAGGAGGCGGGGATGGGGGCGGGGCCAGGGCGGGGCCAAGGATTTGAGTGACACGTAACAGAGACTCGCTCTTGTAACATCTCTGCTCAAATGCTTTAAAGTCATGCAGTGTTTTTTTTGTATGTTGACGTCTTGGAATGCACAATTTTTGTTTTGTAATGCAAATAAAAGTCTGTAATATTCAGATGGACATCTTCTTAAATGTTTGTTCTGTGCCTGTCGCTTTCAACTGTCGTTACAGCCTACACTTTTTTCATCAATTTAACTTTCTTCTCTATTTAAAGAGTGCTATAAGAATTTTGAAAATAGATAGAAAAATATAAAGTATTATTTTTTTTGCCCAAAAAATAAAAAATCTAGCCTCTTAGCATGTGCCTGGAAAAAAACCTAACATTTCAGCATTTTTAGTTTCTTCCAGGCCTAGATATAACAAATGTACAGTAGTGTACAAAAGTGACGTCCAGAGGAGATTTTTTTTTTAATGACCCTACAAGATCGATGCAATCATCAAAATATGTTAAATATGAGGAAGGAACAATCATTAAACCTGTTTATCTAACAAAATTGTTTGGCAAAAAAGTCAAACTACTACGGAAAAAGCAAACATTGACTACAACATAATCAGTTTTCTGAATCACTTTTGTAACTTTAACAAGGATTTATCTATTTTTTCATAGCTGGTAAAAAATATTTATGGCGGGCAAATTCAGCCAATGACAGGTGTGGCCAAATGTTAGTTACTGACATAACAGCTTTGGGATTGTTTTTGTTAAATATTTAGGCGTATGGATGGACTGAAATGAATTTTACACGTAGATCTGTGCCTGAAAATTACATGTACAGTATAGAAGTGATGCACGGCTTAGATTCACATCTTCACCCTTTATTCAAATATTATTAAAGATTTTGTAGTCATATTGCATAGTTGTGCTTGGAGTCGATTGTTTTATCTGTGATAATAATGCAATGAAATATGATAAACATAATTTTTGTCCAGCCTGTCATACTAAGAAATTATAACACATGCAAAAACAAGAGAATCAACGAAATATCAATAAGTGAGTGGTTGTTTGTCTTTTGTTGTTTGATTGACAGTAAAAACAAGTCAGGAATATTAGGCTACTGTCACTTTAAGAGCTGCTGATATATACTAATACACATGCGTTTCCTTTCTCAACTGTTCACGTTCACTGAAGACACACTGACTGTGTTCACTGACGACACACTGACTGTGTTCACTGACGACACACTGACTGTGTTCACTGACGACACACTGACTGTGTTCACTCAAGACACACTGACTGTGTTCACTGACGACACACTGACTGTGTTCACTGACGACACACTGACTGTGTTCACTGACGACACACTGACTGTGTTCACTCAAGACACACTGACTGTGTTCACTGAAGACACACTTGACTGTTCAGTGAAGACACACTGACTGTTCACTGAAGACACACTGACTGTGTTCACTAAAGACACACTGACTGTGTTCACTGACGACACACTGACTGTGTTCACTGACGACACACTGTGTTCACTAAAGACACACTGACTGTGTTCACTGAAGACACACTGACTGTGTTCACTGACGACACACTGACTGTGTTCACTGACGACACACTGACTGTGTTCACTGACGACACACTGACTGTGTTCACTAAAGACACACTGACTGTGTTCACTCAAGACACACTGACTGTGTTCACTGAAGACACACTTGACTGTTCAGTGAAGACACACTGACTGTTCACTGAAGACACACTGACTGTGTTCACTAAAGACACACTGACTGTGTTCACTGACGACACACTGACTGTGTTCACTGACGACACACTGACTGTTCACTGACGACACACTGACTGTGTTCACTGACGACACACTGTGTTCACTGAAGACACACTGACTGTTCACTGAAGACACACTGACTGTGTTCACTAAAGACACACTTGACTGTTCAGTGAAGACACACTGACTGTTCACTGAAGACACACTGACTGTGTTCACTAAAGACACACTGACTGTGTTCACTGACGACACACTGACTGTGTTCACTGACGACACACTGACTGTGTTCACTGACGACACACTGACTGTGTTCACTGACGACACACTGTGTTCACTAAAGACACACTGACTGTGTTCACTGACGACACACTGACTGTGTTCACTGACGACACACTGACTGTGTTCACTAAAGACACACTGACTGTGTTCACTGAAGACACACTGACTGTGTTCACTGAAGACACACTGACTGTGTTCACTGAAGACACACTGTGTTCACTGAAGACACACTGACTGTTCACTGAAGACACACTGACTGTGTTCACTAAAGACACACTGACTGTGTTCACTAAAGACACACTGACTGTGTTCACTGACGACACACTGACTGTGTTCACTGACGACACACTGACTGTGTTCACTGAAGACACACTGACTGTGTTCACTGACGACACACTGACTGTGTTCACTGACGACACACTGACTGTGTTCACTGACGACACACTGACTGTGTTCACTGA
>JAULUF010000055.1:43620000-43632500 GCA_031834385.1 Semotilus atromaculatus | reverse complement strand
GTGTGTGTGTGTGTGTGTGTTTGTGTGTGTGTGTGTGTGTGTGTCTGTCTGTGTGTGTGTGTGTGTGTGTGTGTGTGTGTGTGTGTGTGTGCGTGCGTGCGTGTCTGTGTGTGTGTGTGTGTGTGTGTGTGTGTGTGTGTGTGTGTGTGTGTGTGTGCGTCTGTGTGTGTGTGTGTGTGTGTGTGTTTGTTCGTGCGTGTGTGTGTCTGTGTGTGTGTGTGTGTGTGTGTGTGCGTGTGTGTGCGTGTGCCTGTGTGTGTGTGTTTGTGTGCGTGTGAGTGTGCGTGTGAGTGTGTGTGTTTGTGTGTATGTGTGGCCTGGTAAACCCTACGTTATGGGGACAAAATGTCCCCACAAGGATGGCAATATCCGAAATCCTTGTTCGTGTGGGGACATTTTTTGGTCCCCATGAGGAAATCAGCTTATAAATCACACTAAGTGATGTTGTTTGAAAATGTAAAAATGCAGAATGTCTCCTGTGATGGGTAGGTTTAGGGACAGGGGCAGTGTAAGGGGACAGAATATACAGTCTGTACAGTATAAAAATCATTATGTCTATGGAAAGTCCCCATAAAACATGAAAACACAACATGCGTGTGTGTGTGTGTGTGTGTGTGTGTGAGCTGGTTTGGCCGGCGGCTGCTGGTCCTCCATCTGTCAGTGTTGCTGCTCTAAGACACTCACAGATAAACCACATTAATGATATTACAGCACAATTTTAACTGTCAATAATTGACCCTTCTCACATTTCTGGGGTTCAGAAGCACAAGTCGTAATAGTTGTGTTAAGCTAATGGGAAACTACAGCAAATATCAGGAAAGAAAAAGAAAAAATTCTAAAAATTGTGTCTGTGTGGAACTGATTGGATGGTTGTGGTTTGCTATTGGCTGATCTCATGTGAGTGACAGGTTATAGCCCCGCCCACTTCATCAGAGAAGAGATGCTGCAAGAGGAAGACTTTCTGATTCTTACGTGACGCAATTCATGCACGATTATATTAGATTTAACAAGAAAATTATAAATTAAACTTGTTGATTAAATAACAGTTGATTAAATAACATTTATTAATAATTGTAATTAAATGTTTGTATAGTAACACCATAGCCAGCGACAAGCTCTTCTGACTGTTCACACGGAACATTAAAATGCGTGACCAAAGTCGGAACATATTTAACGTTACATCAAATATTGTAATCATTTATATTTTAAAATAATCACATGCACTACCATTATAAGATTTTTAAAATGTTTTTTAAAAGTCTTTTCTGCTCACCAACGCTGCATTTATTTGATATAAAATACAGTAATATTGTGAAATATTATTCCAGTGTAAATCAGCTGTTTTCTATGTGAATATATAGTAAAGTGTAATTTATTCCTGTGATCAAAGCTGAATGTTCAGCATCATTACTCCAGTCTTCACTGTCACATGATCCTTCAGAAATCAAGATAATATGATGATCTGCTAATGTATATGTATACAGTGAAGAAAATAAGTATTTGAACACCCTGCTATTTTGCAAGTTCTCCCAAAGGGGTCTGAAATTGTCATCGAAGGTGCATGTCCACTGTGAGAGACATAATCTAAAAAAAAATCAAAAAATCACAATGTATGATTTTTTTAACAATTTATTTGTGAGATACACCTGAGAAAATCAATGTTAATATTTGGTACAGTAGCCTTTGTTTGCAATTACAGAGGTCAAACGTTTCCTGTAGTTTTTCACCAGGTTTGCACACACTGCAGGAGGGATTTTGGCCCACTCCTCCACACAGATCTTCTCTAGATCAGTCAGGTTTCTGGGCTGTCGCTGAGAAACACGGAGTTTGAGCTCCCTCCAAAGATTCTCTATTGGGTTTAGGTCTGAAGACTGGCTAGGCCACGCCAGAACCTTGATATGCTTCTTACAGAGCCACTCCTTGGTTATCCTGGCTGTGTGCTTCGGGTCATTGTCATGTTGGAAGACCCAGCCTCGACCCATCTTCAATGCTCTAACTGAGGGAAGGAGGTTGTTCCCCAAAATCTCACAATACATGGCCCCGGTCATCCTCTCCTTAATACAGTGCAGTCGCCCTGTCCCATGTGCAGAAAAACACCCCCAAAGCATGATGCTACCACCCCCATGCTTCACAGTAGGGATGGTGTTCTTGGGATGGTACTCATCATTCTTCTTCCTCCAAACACGGTTAGTGGAATTATGACCAAAAAGTTCTATTTTGGTCTCATCTGACCACATGACTTTCTCCCATGTCTCCTCTGGATCATCCAAATGGTCATTGGCAAACTTAAGACGGGCCTTGACATGTGCTGGTTTAAGCAGGGGAACCTTCCGTGCCATGCATGATTTCAAACCATGACGTCTTAGTATATTACCAACAGTAACCTTGGAAACGGTGGTCCCAGCTCTTTTCAGGTCATTGACCAGCTCCTCCCGTGTAGTTCTGGGCTGATTTCTCACCTTTCTTAGGATCATTGAGACCCCACGAGGTGAGATCTTGCATGGAGCCCCAGTCCGAGGGAGACTGACAGTCATGTTTAGCTTCTTCCATTTTCTAATGATTGCTCCAACAGAGGACCTTTTTTCACCAAGCTGCTTGGCAATTTCCCCGTAGCCCTTTCCAGCCTTGTGGAGGTGTACCATTTTGTCTCTAGTGTCTTTGGACAGCTCTTTGGTCTTGGCCATGTTAGTAGTTGGATTCTTACTGATTGTATGGGGTGGACAGGGGTCTTCATGCAGCGAACGACCTCAAACAGGTGCATCTAATTTAGGATAATAAATGGAGTGGAGGTGGACATTTTAAAGGCAGACTAACAGGTCTTTGAGGGTCAGAATTCTAGCTGATAGACAGGTGTTCAAATACTTATTTGCAGCTGTATCATACAAATAAATAGTTAAAAAATCATACATTGTGATTTCTGGATTTTTTTTTTAGATTATGTCTCTCACAGTGGACATGCACCTACAATGACAATTTCAGACCCCTCCGTGATTTCTAAGTGGGAGAACTTGCAAAATAGCAGGGTGTTCAAATTCTTATTTTCTTCACTGTATATGTATATATATATATAGAGAGAGAGAGAGAGAGAGAGAGAGTCCAGAAGAACAGTTTGTGCACAACATAGAGACACAAACACTATTTCGATGGCTAAGAAAGGAAGTTCTCCGGCCAATATCTTCACTCAGCAACATGCTCTCAAGTCTCTGCATGTCACATTTGGATCCAAGAATGAAGTGAACAGATTCCAGATCAAAACATTATTGCTCTTTATTTTGTTAAAAATATCTCAGCTGACTGATGAACAAAAGCAGCTCGTGTCCCGCGTGTTGTAATGCAGGCGTGCGTCAGGTTGGGGAGAAGAGAAGGCGAGGACTCAGAGATGCAGAGAAAATGGGCTTTTATTTGACGATAATACAAAATAGCAATAACCCATGCGGGAAACAGCGGCATCCGGACGAGGTAAAGTAAACACCAATGGAAAATAACGACGACGAACTGGCACAGGACTAAAAACAGAATAATAGGAGAGGAATTGAGGAGGTTAATGAAGAACAGGTGGGGATAATAAACCAGAAATCAGATAACAAGCTGACACATAGAAACAAACATCGCAAGCCCTGCGCTCATAAACCTGACAAAAACAAACCCTGACGGCATATGAAACTTACGGTACGTTTACACGACAACGATACGCTTAAAACGCAGAAGTTTTTCCTGTGAGGCTCTGTTTACACGAGAACGCTCGCGGGTGAAAACGTAAAAATATTTTATCAGATGTGCCTTTCGTTTACACGGCGACGCCGTTTTTGGGGCTTAAAACGCAAAAAAGTGAAACACCCTCCAGAGTGGAAATCTTAAAAACGCTCCACCGTCGGGTAAAACGCAAATCTGCTTTCGGTGGCTCTCGTCGCGTACGCGTTAACGTCACAGAAGTGCGCCAGTACAGGAAAACAACAACCGAGGCTGGGTTCCAGTCCAAAATTGTCATGCCCTTCACTCGCTAACTTCCCTCCATCTCGTACACTCGGATGTACGTAATTGCTTATGTTGCACGAGTGCCACTACTGGCGGAAACCGCAATGAGCTGAACTAGAACGCCCTAAGCCCTTGATCACTTTGTATCAGAGCTATGAGTTGATTTATTATTTACTTTTTTTCCCTTTAAGAATTGTTTAATGCAGCACCCACATGTAGATAGGTGTATTTGGGTTGTTTTAAATAAATTCATAAATTATAATTAATATATCATAGAGTGGTTTGGTGTGGTGGTGATTAGACGATCTGTGGTTACGTCACAATCGTACCGCATTGTGGGACATAGGTGCCTGAAGTGTAGCCTACATATGAAGACTCGCTCCCTCGGTCTGTCTATGGCTCTAAATCGAGGGAACGAGGGTCTGTCCATATAAACTTCCCTCGTCCACTTCACGAAGTGGAAAGCACTTCAAAATGGCGGCCGGGATTCCCCCGAGGGGAAGTGCTAGGGAAGTTCCCAAGTGCGTGTCTAAAAGTGGACTGGAACGCAGCCCAACATGTCGGATTATTTCCGTACGTCGGGCCTTCAACTGTGTAAACGAAAGGCATAGGCCTATCTGATAAAATATGTTTACGTTTTCACCCGCGAGCGTTCTCGTGTAAACAGGGCCTAAAACTCAAAGGAAAAACTTCTGCGTTTTAAGCTGATCGTTGTCGTGTAAACGTACCCTTTGAAACCTGTTTTCAAAACTTGGCCCAAAACGCCATTGTCGTGTAAACGAACGGCCAAAACGCATAAAAAGATGTACATTTTTAGTTGAAAACGGTGTAAAAGCCCCTGAACTTACTCAAGTACTTTAATGCAGAATGCTCAATCAATGCGTTGCAAGATTAATAGGCCTACTAATGTAACTTAATGTGCTTAATGTAATCATCTGTTTTCCCTTTGAAGTTTATTTTTCTGACCCAGATATTTGTTCTTGTTTTAAGCACAAACTCACTTCATTTTGATTCACTCTTCAGTAAACAAGACTCAATGCTTTGCTTAAATGTCTCTTGATTTAAGAATGTGTAGATATTTATGCTGACACACACATTTATGCTAGATTGTAGATACATTTGACATTTTTATATAATTAATTTTATATAATATTATTAATTTCCTCATTAAAAGATTATTGTCTTATAGGCTGTTTAAAATCAGTGTTTGTAGTGTTGTAAATAATCTGCTCTGGTTTAGTTTATAGATCAGAGCGCTTTACTGAAGTATTCCTGAAATCTCTGAGTAAATGAATGAGTAGCGGGACTGATGATCAAGAGTCTGTTACTGATTACCTGGTTAAATAGAGAAACAGTAGATTCACATTGATTGTTTTGCATTTTTCAGATAACATTAAGCTTTGGTGAGGTTTGTTAGTTAATCAGTTATCTTACAGTAAGTTATATATCTGTATTATTTACATAAAACACTTTGGGAACAGTGTCTGTCATTTAAACAGAGACAAACATTTTCATAAAAAGGATTTTCATTCATTTTCCTTGTACTTAAAATGACTTGCTCAGGGAAATTGATTAAATATTAATAAATAAAAATCAATAATGAATATTCCAGAGACTGTGCCAGACAAATTGGGTTACCAGTAAATGTCATTATAAAATAATCACAGCCTCTTCAATTCCAGAGAATCAGTGGATAGGATCACTGTTAAATACACTTTATTTCAATATAGACATCCCACTAACACAGAACGTTTAGGGAACGTTAGTTTATGGTTCTCTAAAGGTTAGTTTGAACCAAACCAAAAACTAACGTTTAGGCAACGTTCCCTCAGGGTTATAACGTTCCCTGAACGTTAAGAAAACACATGTACATTTTTAGTTCATCAAATATTATTACGCAGAGTTTAAATTAATAAATATATAAAGGTAATATAAATACGCTTTAGAATCAATAGATGAAGCTACAAAATAACTACATATGAGCTTAAATGTGCAATTCTCTATATATTTATGAACTGCATAAACTAAATTCACAACTTTTACTTGCACTGATATACAGTAGCAAGACTTTTTCTTTTAGTTGTCCTCTTTCATAGACATCTATTTCTTGCTGTGTACATTTGTTTAAATTCTTAATATTTCAATACTTTTATTTAATAAGTGAATTGCACTGCTTCTCTCACGAGAAATGAATCGCAGTTTCACTCTTTCTCAGCGTATGATTGGCTGTTGGGTTCTGATGTCACACCTAAACTCCTAAACTCAGGATCAAAGCCTGAGTCGACAGAGAACGTTGATGATCAGCATCATGGGACCAACAGAGCCTGGTTGGGTTGGGTTGGGTTGGTTTTGTCAACTTGAAACTAATCCTGCAACCCTGAGTTTGTTCAACCACCATCATGGTACAGGCCCAGCTCTAGACTGTTGCCCCTCCTAATCCAATCAGCATAACTATTCATACAGTGAGATTTAAGAACAGGACCAAGAGTTTCAGTAATCTGCTTACAATAGAGAGAAACAGGAATGTCAGGGAGAAGCAATTAAGAGTTTCAGTAATCTGACAAATACAGAAAAACAGGATTCGCCAGATTCTCTTGCTGGAAACTGTTTGACAGCTGATATCATTTATGCCATCCTAACCTGAAATGCTGCTAACTTTAACAAACAGAACATTCTCAGTTTTTAGAGCCTACTTTGGTATTGGAAATCTAAATTACACATTTTAATAAATTTGTAACCCTTCAGAACCAAAACCTAAACAAAACCTTAAGGGAATGTTCCCGCAACCAAAAACTAACGTTCCCAGAACGTTCTGGAACCATAAATTGTTGGCTGGGATTCTATTAACCATAAGTAACTTCAGCAAACTCAGAGTATTAGTACCGTAGGCTCGGGTTAGGAGAGTAAGTTGACATGTAGTTACTTGGAGTCAGTAGAATATCTTTTAGGATCATCAAAATAAAGTGTTATCAGATATTAAGAAGAGTCTACTAATACTCTAATGACTGATAGTTGACAGTTGTAAAGTTACTTGTTGTAATTGTAGAATGACCAAAGTTTACTATTGAAATAAAGTGTAATCAAACAGAGATGCTGTTCTGTTAATCATTTCACACATGAGGTATTTTAAATATGTTTTTTTTTCATGGTTGTGTATCTATTTCTAATTGCATTGCTATATTAAAAGCATATAAATACAGTCATATCCACACACACACACACACACACACACACACACACACACACACACACACACACATCTGGCTGTAACGCTCCCGGGGTTTGTTTACACTTCTGCTCCGTTATCCAGGACATATTCATGGGAAAACGGACAATAAAGATCAGACCAAAAGAACTGATAGCACTCAACATTCATCATGTGAAATATCTTCGTCTCTCACATGCACCAAAAATAACTCAAAACATCTGGGAATAATAAACTTAATATCTTCAGTTATTTTGCTTCTCCAGTAAATGTGTCTTGATTTAAGATTCTGGAAACCGAGACAGAAACACTGAGGAAGAACAGCATTTTTTTTGCTATAGTAGCAATTTTTTGGTTACATTCATATGTAAAATGTGAGATGATGTCATCGCCACTGGTTACATTGTGATTTCTGAAATGTGAAATTCTCCATTGAACTTTGAATGTTCAGAGGTTGGAAAAATAGTGCATGTGTTAATATGGATTATGTTTATGAAATTTCTTGGTGATTTTTGTCAGACGTTTCTTCCAAGAAGCACAAAATGAAGTTTTGTCATTTTTGTCTGTTGTCTGCAGTAACACATTATACAGCACAATATCCATAGAGTCCATATGCCTTTAATATCTCTTAGCACCAATGGGTTAAAGGTCAAACTCTCCTGAGAAATGTGTATTGTTTAGTTCTTCAGGCCGATGACAGCTAATGAATGAAGCTGACGTTCAGACCACAACAGCACCTTGTTCTGAGGTACTGACCTAAATCTGCAGCATTTCACAACGCCAGCCTGTCAAGCTGTGGCTTATGCAATACACCTCTTTTCTTTTTTTTTATCTTGGCAGCCAAATGGTCCCATATTCTCCAGATTACAGTATAACGTTGCAGAGAAGGCATCACTGAGCCCAGTCAACAGTCTGCTGATGTCTGTTTGTGATCGCTTTACAGTTATTTTTATTATTAATGTTGCTGCTTTTGTCTTTATTAACTTTTATTTGTTGTATTTTCCGGTGGATTGTGATTTTATAGAGAGCTTTTAAAAGCGCTATATAAAATAAAGTTGATTATTATTATCATTATTATGATTATTGGTCTCATATTCTCCATTGTTGCAGCTCTTCTGTTCAAATATGTACTTATATGTGTTAAGAAACAATCCTGAAAGTGTGCTCTATTTAAGTACACTTAAGTGGCCTTTTATTTCATTCTGCGCTGTAAAAGTTACAGCATATTTCAACTTAAAAAGTTCAGTTGCTGCCTTAAATTTTTTAAGTGTAATGGTTGTTTCAACTTACACTATATTAAACTGACTTAAAAATTGAGTTGAATCTCATAAAAAAACTTGAAATTGCTTAAATGATTTTAATAAGTTAAAGTTGCCATGACTTACTGATCATATTTTTTTACACTCACTGTAAAAAAAAAGATTCTGCTTTAAATTTTAAAATAAAATCACCTTGATGTTTGAGTCATTTCAACTTAAGTTACATTAAACTAACTTTAAAAAATTACGTTTAAAAACTGAAGTCTTTTTAAAAAAGACTTAAAAACATATGTTCTCATAACTTTTAATAATTTAAAAAATATTTTTTTTACAGTGCTGTGTAATTATTATTTATTTTTTTTAAACATACTTTTAAGATTAGAAATGCACATTTAATGCTTTTCCACAAGTGAATATCTACACAACTACATGCAATGGCAAAGAATGGCTCGTTTTCTCTACAAACAACACCAGATTGAAGAGTCGAACTACGCCTGATTTACTCAGTCAAGATGAGTTAATTGAAATATTGAATAAAGAACAGAGACTCGAGTATGAGCAGATCAATAGCGGGTGTTTAAACGAATGATTTTGAAGTCAACAAGAAAACCGAATCGACCGTATTTATGTTCATAATCCACATTCACAATCGTATGGCACGCATGATGTCTCAGTGCACATTATTCCAGATAAAACAATAATCCCATCATCATATCTGCTTATAAAACAACTTTCACTTTCAGTTGACGTCATCAATTCCTTTTATTTTTCAGATCCTCCCGTCCAATCAACAGGCTCCATTCTGGTATGTAAAATTATCACTTTTCATGTTCCAATCAATTCCTGATTCTTTGCTTTTTTCAAATTAAATAGCCTTTTGTGGTTGAATATAACAGATTATACATGCTGATATATAAATCAAGAATGAGAAGCGGAATGACTGAAGATATTAAGATCACAATGAAGTGAGTTTGTGCTTAAAATAAGAACAAATCAGTTCTTGTTTTAAGCACAAACTTACTTCATTTTATATCATGATTTAAGAATGTTTAGATATTTGTGCATCATTTTATGAGGTATAAAATAACCCTGATGTATAAAAAGCCTTATTTCAGGACTTAGCATGAAATCATTCAAATGCAGCACTTTCATACAGAGCATTAACACAAAAGCAGTGAGACAAACATTCATGTCTTGTGATTGAATTTGATCATAACAATAAGAGCCTGTCTCTCTCTCTTCCACACACATATCTGCACATCCCCCATCATTACAGCCAAACGTGTAAATGAGTCCCTTATAAGGGTGCAAATAAGGGAGATTCTGTAGCCTTTGTCATATGTATCTATTGTAGTCCAATGGAAAGGGTCTGTTTTCAGGAAAACGTCACACATTTCTCCCAGAATTCCTCACTCCGAGCACTAGATGATGTAAGCGCACAACTATCTCACTGCCTTTCACCATATTAGGGGCTGAAAAAAAAAATGGACTGAGGAATTTTTTTCCTGGAGAGGAATGTTGCTCTCCGTATCTCACACACACACACACACACACACACACACACACACACACACACACACACACACACACACACACACAATAATCTCTTGTTTCAAGTGTTCTGGAGGATTGAATATTCATACGTGGAAGGACCGAGAGACAGGATTAATAGTGTGTGACGATCACTTTAGTGCACATAAAGTGAGGAACCAAATAAAGTGAACTTTAAGTGTATAAGTTCATCTTTTGCACAACATCAGCAGAAACTGGAGGATTCCTCAAGAGTTCAAAGGTCAGGCCTTAAACCGCCGACAGGGAACGTTCTCTCAAAGCTGAAGCAAACCTTCTTCAGGAACAACATTAGTGTGTTAGATTTATTTTTATTTTTTTAGGGAAGGACTACACGCCTGCACACATATATTCATATGCACATCACATGCGTAGAGAGAACTGAAGAGTTTCTGTTCTGGCGCTAAGTTAATAACTAATGATCTTTACGACGGAAGTGAATCAATCAAAAATGTATCTGGACTATAACTTTTTTCTAGATAATTGGGGATACCAATCATTAATACCATTGATCAGCCCTACCAAACGTGGATGTTTTTTTCCACTAAGAAACTAACATTGTTATGTAATTTTGATTGATACTGTGAAGCTGCTTTGATACAATCTATATTGTGAAAAGCGGTATATAAATATACTTGACTTGACTTGACTAGATCTGCTGTAAAGCCAAAATCTGTGTTACTGTAATCTCCTGTTATCACTGTAAAGCTGCTGTGAAACACTCTATAGTGTTACAGCGCTGTATGAATGAAGGAGACTTGACTTGTTCGAAGTATTTCTCCATTAATTTCTTGGCGTCTTGGTTAAAGCGTTTTAAGCCATGAACCAAAACCGCCAGAATCACAACCCTACAGACTTTTGAAGAAAAAAAAAGTCTTTAGTGATGGAGAGAAGAAACTAATACACTGCAAAACATCAGCTCTTCCTCAGTGTGTCTGTCTCGGTTTCCAGCACTAATATCAAAATATTCATACATCAAGATTTACTGGAGAAGAAGCAAAATGACTTAAAATGGCTTAAAACAAGAACAAATATCTGCCAATAGAGTCAGCAAAATAATATTGTTTTGAAGAATTGAACATGAAGAATTCAGTCCATGATAAAAGTGCATCAGTCCATGATAAAAGTGCATCAGTCCATCATAAAAGTGCATCAGTCCATGATAAAAGTGCATCAGTCCATCATAAAAGTGCATCAGTCCATGATAAAAGTGCATCAGTCCATCATAAAAGTGCATCAGTCCATGATAAAAGTGCATCAGTCCATCATAAAAGTGCATCAGTCCATGATAAAAGTGCATCAGTCCATGATAAAAGTGCATCAGTCCATCATAAAAGTGCATCAGTCCATGATAAAAGTGCATCAGTCCATGATAAAAGTGCATCAGTCCATCATAAAAGTGCATCAGTCCATGATAAAAGTGCATCTATCCATCATAAAAGTGCATCAGTCCATGATAAAAGTGCATCAGTCCATGATAAAAGTGCATCAGTCCATCATAAAAGTGCATCAGTCCATGATAAAAGTGCATCAGTCCATGATAAAAGTGCATCAGTCCATGATAAAAGTGCATCAGTCCATGATAAAAGTGCATCAGTCCATCATAAAAGTGCATCAGTCCATGATAAAAGTGCATCAGTCCATCATAAAAGTGCATCAGTCCATGATAAAAGTGCATCAGTCCATCATAAAAGTGCATCTATCCATCATAAAAGTGCATCAGTCCATGATAAAAGTGCATCAGTCCATGATAAAAGTGCATCAGTCCATCATAAAAGTGCATCAGTCCATCATAAAAGTGCATCAGTCCATCATAAAAGTGCATCAGTCCATGATAAAAGTGCATCAGTCCATCATAAAAGTGCATCAGTCCATCATAAAAGTGCATCAGTCCATCATAAAAGTGCATCAGTCCATGATAAAAGTGCATCAGTCCATCATAAAAGTGCATCAGTCCATGATAAAAGTGCATCAGTCCATCATAAAAGTGCATCAGTCCATGATAAAAGTGCATCAGTCCATGATAAAAGTGCATCAGTCCATCATAAAAGTGCATCAGTCCATGATAAAAGTGCATCAGTCCATCATAAAAAGTGCATCAGTCCATCATAAAAGTGCATCAGTCCATCATAAAAGTGCATCAGTCCATGATAAAAGTGCATCAGTCCATCATAAAAGTCCATCATAAAAGTGCATCAGTCCATCATAAAAGTGCATCAGTCCATCATAATAGTGCATCTATCCATCATAAAAGTGCATCAGTCCATGATAAAAGTGCATCAGTCCATCATAAAAGTGCATCAGTCCATGATAAAAGTGCATCAGTCCATCATAAAAGTGCATCAGTCCATGATAAAAGTGCATCAGTCCATGATAAAAGTGCATCAGTCCATCATAAAAGTGCATCAGTCCATGATAAAAGTGCATCAGTCCATCATAAAAAGTGCATCAGTCCATCATAAAAGTGCATCAGTCCATCATAAAAGTGCATC
>JAULUF010000055.1:43585000-43605000 GCA_031834385.1 Semotilus atromaculatus | reverse complement strand
GTGATTGGCTGACATGATTGCATATGAAATGGCTAGTATTACATGTGAAACTCTCTCGAATACTTTTACTACAGATATTATACGTTTTTACTATTCCAGCTATCGAGATTAACGAATCGTGAGATGTTTTTAAAGTATTTAGATCTATTCCCATCACATAAAATGTTGCCGTGATGAGCATTGAGCAGATGACAGTGTGTTGATCGCGAGAATAAAGATCTTATCATTGCAACGCAGTTTCTGCACTCTCTGTAATGCTTTCACCAATGCAAACACGATGATGTAATTACAGTATTGAACGATTTTGAGAGAAAGATTACCTGTCTGAACTTGAACAATTACACATCAGAAAGTGTTTGGCTCGATCGATCGAGGCCAGCTCTGTATCGGCCCAAGTTGAGGAAACAGTCGTCGGTGAAATGTTTGGAAATTTCCAGAGAAAATAAAATTAACCCATTGTTTCTCCAGAGGCTCGGATGAAGGAACTAAATACCTTTGTGTTCATTTGTACATCCAAACACTGATCGACTGCCGTGCTTCGGCTGCAGTTCCGCCTGTCATTGAACATGGGCTGGATTATGCAGATTTTTGGAGTCGTACATATTAATGATCCGACTGTTGCGTCACAGTCGGTGTTATGTGGAGATTCGCCTGTTTTTTCAGGGGTGTTTTTCAAAAACGAGATTTAAGTAAGAAGGAGAAAACAATGGTGTTTGAGACTCACTGTATGTCATGTCCATGTACTGAACTCTTGTTATTTAACTATGACAAAATAAATTCAATTTCACATTCTAGGGCACCTTTAAGTTCAATATGTAAAACTTAACATGTTGTTATCATGTTTCTAGTCAGCAGAGCTGCAGTTGTTTACTGTGATTTCACTGTTGTTGTTTCACAGGCTTTAATTGCCTTGCTGTTGCTAGGCAGATGGGATTGGGGGGAGGGGCCTGCTTATTCTATGGAGCATTTGATTGGACAAAAATGTGCATAGTGCAGGATGAGTCATCAGTACAAATTTTCAGAAAAAATGTTCCATGAACGATATATAACACATATTATAGGCCTGTAAGAGTAAGAGAATTGTGAAAAGTTATAGTAAGAAGTTAAAGTAAGAGCTCTTTTAAAACTCTTTAAAACCTCAAAGCCGAACCCTGATTGTAAAGTGTTTCTGAACACCTGTTGAAGTGTCAGTGTTAAAAACTCCTGGTGCATCTGCTAAAGTGTGATTCCCATCAATACAACAGGCTTTATTACAGCCTTTATCTGTTCCTAGAAGCATCTGTTAAACGCTTAAAGAGCCATAAACTCTGAGGAGATGCAGAGGTTCCTGTACTCTGTCTGTTCAAATCCCCACTGGATCACAAACACTCCTCATGTCTGTGTTTTATATTCAAATCAAGGCCCTTGTAAATATGTATGGTTTGAAATAATACATGCGTCGCTGTGCAAACTCAAAGTCAATTGCGATCGGTGCAAGATAGAGCTCTAAGTCTTGTTTAATGAAAATATCATAAACATGAAGTGAGTTTTTGCTTAAAACGATAAAAGAGTCTTAAAAAAAAGAAACTTTTAAATTCAAAAGAAAAGTATTTTTCGGACCCCATTGGCAGACATCCGTTATCGTTTTAATACAAACTCACTTCATTTTGATAATTTTTTTCTTTTGCGTTGGAAAAGATTATTTTGCTTTCATATTGTCAAATTTAGATTAGGGCTCTAGAACTTTATAGGGTTCTTGACTCAATTTTAAAGAACTTTTATGACCAAAAGTTCTAAATAAGAAGAAATGTCTTTTCATGCTTAACAGGTTATTTTTTTTATTTTTTCTTGTGATAAAATGTTTACGATAATACCCTCAGGTCACGATTCGATACATATCACGAGAACTCACGATACGATATTATTGCGATACTCCAAGACATACGACAAAAGGTGAACGCAAAATGTCCTGTTGATTAAAAAGCTAAATTTGGTTTTATATTGTGTGTGTAAATGAATAGACTTGGACTTGGTGCTGAAACCCAAAGCCCAGGACAACAGAGACACCAGAATAACAATATTCATAATGCTGAAGCTGAAAATACAGAATTATTTAAGACAACAATATTTGCACTCTGTCACTGACTAGATATATTTAAAATAATGTAGGCCACTTTTACTGTAACATCAGACATTTGGGATTATTATCAGGACACACATTATTATTGTACATTATATTCAACGTTATACATCCCCACTAACACATAACGTTTAGGGAACGTTAGTTAGTGGTTCTCTAAAGGTTAGTTTGAACCAAACCAAAAACTAACGTTCCCTCAGGGTTATAACGCTCCCTGAACGTTAAGAAAGCTTTCCGTGGAAACCAAAACCAAAACAAAACCTTAAGGGAATGTTCCCGCAACCAAAAACTAACTTTCCCAGAACGTTCTGCAACCATAAATTGTTATGATAAAAGTTTTCTTAACGTTCAGGGAACGTTATAACCCTGAGGGAACGTTCCCTAAACGTTAGTTTTTGGTTTGGTTCAAACTAACCTTTAGAGAACCATAAACTAACGTTCCCTAAACGTTCTGTGTTAGTGGGGTAACGCGCACCGGCTCATTTACACAGAGCAGAAATCTTTGTGAATGATGATGTGTAATGATGATAATGATGATGTGTAATGATGATGATGATGATGATGATGTGTTCTGCTGTGTTCCCGCCAGAGTGAGCCGGCAGATCCCGGTGAGGAGTGTGTCAGGAGTGTGTCGATACGGCAGCAGGATCGAGTGTTGTTACGGCTGGAAGAGAAACAGTAAAGGACTCTGTGAAGGTGAAGCAGTCCGAACACACAGAACCAGAACACACAGAACCAGAACACAGAACCAGAACACACAGAACCAGAACACAGAACCAGAACACACAGAACCAGAACACACAGAACCAGAACACAGAACCAGAACACACAGAACCAGAACACACAGAACCAGAACACACAGAACCAGAACACACAGAACCAGAACGCCTTTTATCGCATTATTGCATTGGGATTAAACTGATTGACTTTGCTCACACGGAGTGTAACCACCTCCCAAAACCTTTTTGATCATTTTTTTGTAGTCATTATTTCGACTTAGTATGTCATAACTGACTTTTTCATTATTTAAAATTAGCATGTCATGCTTTTGATTTTTTTCCCTTATTTTGACTTAATATGTCTTCATTTCAACTTTTCAAGTCAGAATTTTGAAACTTTGTCATTATTTTGACGTAGTATGTCATAATTATGATTTTTATGTCATTATTTTAATGTACCCTACTATGTCATAATTATGATTTTTATGTCATTATTTTGACTATGTCATAATTCTGACTTTTTTTTCCTTATTTGGACTTAATATGTCATAAAAAAATCCGAATTTTTAAATTTTGTCATTATTTTGACGTAGTCACTCTCCACATAACGAAAAAAAATCAAGCATAAAAACAATCAAAATGATGACATACTTAATGACATGAAAAGTTAAAATTATAACTTACTAGATTGAAACAATGTTTTTAAAAGTCATAATTACGAGATAAAACGTCGAAATTGTTTTTGATAATTTTTTTACTTTTTTGTTTTCTTTCCACCTTCTTGCACTTGAAATATTAAAGCAAGTCAAAACACCAAATTAGGTAAAGGATTCAGCACACACACACACACACACACACACACATACACACACACACACACAAGGGTTAATGTAGTCAGAAAGCAAGTGTCTATGGTGTGATTGAGACTTTCTCAGCTGAATCTAGTCATTCAAAACATATATATTCCATGCATAAACTCGTGTGATATGTTCATTGTTTCTGTGGTTTGCTTGTAAACCAGTGTAAACCTGGCTGTGGTTTGCAGACGTGAGTGTGTCTGACCTGTACTGATCTCTCTCTCTCTCTCTCTCTCTCTGTTGAACGTTTCTCCAGCTCAGTGTGATCTGGGATGCACACACGGCGAGTGTGTCGGCCTCAACAAGTGCAAGTGCTTCCCTGGATACACTGGGAAGACGTGCAGTCAAGGTCTGTGCGCTTCACACACACACACACACACACTCACACACACACACACACACACACACACACACACACACACACACACGACATAGACACAAATTGATTGCATCACATTTTCATGTTTAACAAGTTATTAAAAAAAATGCTAGTGATAAATTATGTTTACGAGCAGTTTAACTAATAAAATGTAATTGAAAATGAATTAAAACTAAATGTATTAACTAAATCCATAAAATGGTCAAAATCATATTAATTATGAGTCGAAATTGTTACTTTGTCAAAATTATGACTGCCATCATTTTGACTAATTGAGTCATAATTTAGACTTAGTATGTCATAATCGAAGTCATTATTTCAACTTAATACTATGATTTTGATGTCATTATTTTGACCTAGTATGCCATAATTATGATTTTTACGTCAGTATTTCAACTTAGTATGTCATAATTATGATTTTTACATCATTTTGACTTAGTATGTAATAATAATTATTTTTATGTCATTATTTGGACTTAGTATGTCATAATTATGATTTTTATGTCATTATTTGGACTTAGTATGTCATAATTATATTATTTGGACTTAGTATGTCATAATTATGATTTTTATATCATTATTTGGACTTAGTATGTCATAATTATATTATTTGGACTTAGTATGTCATAATTATGATTTTTATATCATTATTTGGACTTAGTATGTCATAATTATGATTTTTATATCATTATTTGGACTTAGTATGTCATAATTACCGGTATGACATTTGAAGTCCTTATTTCAGCCCAGTATTACCGTGATGTGTTTCCCTCCTGGCTCAGATCTGAACGAGTGCGGCCTGAAGCCTCGGCCCTGTGAGCATCGGTGCATGAACACTTTCGGCAGCTACATGTGCTACTGCTTAAACGGGTACATGTTGATGTCTGACGGGTCCTGCGCAAGTGAGTGACTATCACCAACATAGTGTCGGCCCACATCCGGCTCACATCTGGGCCGGATCTGGGCCGACAGACCAACACGTTGTTGCTGTATATTCAAACGTTTAAATCAATAGTTCACCTAAACAAATGATGTCAAGTCACTTTTTTTTATACAGCGCTTTTTACAACACAGTGTTTCAAAGCAGCTTTATAGAGATAACAGGAAAATAATGCAACAAAGTTTGTTTCCAGAAGAAAATAGCGTCACAGTCCAGCTTAAGTCAGTTCAGTGATGTTTCATTTCTGTTGTAAAAAAGTTATTAATTTAGTTCATTAATATATATAGCCGCTCTGAAGACAACCGTGATGTCATCGTCCAGCTCAGTTTAGTTCTCATATAATGCTGTCAATGCAGCAGATCAATAATATTGTTGAATATTAAATTAATGAATTAAATTTCATTATTTGCTCATGCTTATGTTCCTAAAAGGACCAAAAAGCAATATATTCAAATGTTCAAATGAACTTCATACAAAACCGGCCTAAAAGATTTATGTAATCAGACGTTATGTAATCTGTAAAGCAGATGCAGTGTGAGCTGTGTTTGTTGTTTTCAGACTCGAGGACGTGTTCTCTGGCTCACTGTCAGTACGGGTGTGAGGAGGTCCAGGCCGAGGTGCGGTGTGTGTGCCCGTCCCCGGGCCTCCAGCTGGGACCCGATGCCAAGACCTGCGTGGGTGAGACACGCTCCTCACAGCAGCGCTCACGACAGAGCCTTCGCTTTCACTCTGCAAGCTTCTTTATTGTTGTCCATTAAGATCCTTTAACAACAATCACAGACAGCAACATAGTGTCGGCCCACATCCGGTACACCTGATTCCACACGGCCCGGATGTGGGCCGGATCTGAGCCGACACTATGTTGCTGTCTGTGATTGTTGTTAAAGGTTCTTAATGGAACCATCAATGCAACAATAAAGAACCTTTATTTTTAAGAGTGTAAAAAATAATCGTGATTTTAACGGTAAAAATGCTACGGTGAAAAACTGCTAATTGGTTAACAGAATGTTAAAGTACTATATACGGTGAATAACTGTGATAGATCTAACCGTAGATTTAATGAATTTTACAGTAAAATACCGTTAAATTGACAGTTTTTGGAAGTGTTAAAGAACAAGTCATTGTATAATTTACAGTGAAAAAATGTGAAATGACATTCCCACAATACCCTGCGTGACACTTCACATGTGATATGTTTCTTCTTAGTTTTTTCTAATCAGTTATGTACATTATAGTGTTTTATGTTACATTTAAATTAATATTTATTGCATTTTTATCAATTTCACATGGTGTTTAGTGTTTGTGTGAATGACACTGCATCTTCTATATATTAATATTAACTTTCTCAGCTTGTGGAAAAACCTAAAATGTTGCTACCGTATTTTTTTTACGGTAAATTTCTGCCAACCAAAGCTGCCTGCTTTTTACCGTAAATTGAAGGAGGAAAAAAACGGTTCTTTAGATTATTAAAATGTTCTTTACACAAAAAAAAAAAACCTGTTATTTTAAGAAATGTTATCTACAATGGTTTCTTCATGGCATCGCTGAATCAACAACAGTGGAGAGATCATTGGTCGTAAAGTGTGGGTTTAGATGTTGCACTAACTCTTGTTGTTTCCTCATTGTCTTCTTTAGACATTGATGAATGTGCAACCGGGAAAAATCAATGTCCGTTCAACCGGCAGTGTATCAACACATTCGGGAGCTACTACTGCAAGTGCCAGGAGGGTTACGACCTCAAATACATCAGTGGGAAATACGACTGTGTTGGTGAGAAAGAAGTCTGGAAGAAAACTCTTCATTTATGAGTCCTGGAGTCGTTTAGTGATGATATTTGCTTCTGTGAACGAGATAAATCAGAAGCACATCATGTTGAATGGTGTAATTAACAGCGAATATCTAAACTCCCTCAAACTAAGCATTCTTAAATCAAGATAAGCGATGACTTAAAATATTAAGTCATGCTGAAAAATTGATCAAAATGAGTTTGTGTTTAAAACAAGAGCAAATGTCTGTCAGAAAAATCATTTTAATTCAAAGGGAAAACAAGATTATTATTCTGACTCCATTGGCAGATATTTGTTCTTGTTTTTATTGATAATGTAAATGTATCTTGATTTAAGAAAGTTTCGATATTAGTGCTCGAAAACGAGACAGAATGTATCTCTTTAATGAAGAATCTTTTAAATGTTTGGAGAAAATGAATAATATAATTCATATGCATGACAGAAAGTTGCTCACCTGAAATGCAAAAGAATATATTGATTCATGTTTGCATCGGAAGGCAATAATGAGACTGTGATGTTCCAGATGTAAATGAGTGTGTGTCGGACACACACAAGTGCAGTCTTCACGCCGAGTGCCTCAACACACACGGATCCTACCGGTGTAAATGCAAGCAGGGTTTCCGTGGCAGCGGGTTCGATTGTTCAGGTAAGAGATGATGACAACAAAAAGTTCTTCATCCGTGCTGTTTATCTGCTGAGAAACCAATGAAAGTCCACACATTTTTAGGAAAAACATTAATCTGAGCTCTCAGCCTGAGCAACATCACTTGAATCCTTTGTGTTTTTGTAGTCAAGCCTTTCTATCACGGATCCTGGGAAGCTGATAAAGGAAAAGCGGACGCGTTCCTCAACGGTGAGACGTTTAACGCGCACGGAGACGTTTCGTCATCTTTAACATGTCGTTTCTGAACGAAAACACTTTACAATAAGATCCAATTTGTTAATATTAGTTATGTATTATCTAGGGCTTTAGTTGGATTCATTCAATTTTGTTTTGAATTACGAAAATTACGAAAACAGGCCACATTCGGCGTTCTGTTTCGTGTTATCGCTACCCTCTGGGGTTCTTCGGTCATTTATGACCGGAATTTTTTAAATAAAGAAATTTTAAAAATCGTAGCTTCATCGGAATGGTACGAAACTTGGTGACTTTTATGGTACTTGGTATATGAACACACAAAAAAATTGGGGACATGATTTGAAAAGTCTAAGTGGTCGTAAAAAAAATAGTCACACTCAGGACCTTCGGTCATAAATGACCGCCCATAGGAAATGAATGGGAAATTGGCAAAAATATGAAAATTCTGAGTTTTTTTGTGCGTACAATCTACAAATCAGCCACGATACAGAAAAAAAGCACTCAACAGTGAAGGGGTGAATCTCTAAAACATCAAGAGTGCAAAACAGACACATACACTCTCACACACACATACTTATACACACAAAAACACAAGCACACACAAATGAACGTGTGTCATTGCAAAAGCTAATTTTGGGAAATGTGTGAAATAAAAGCAATTATTCATCAATGTAAGGAATAAAAAGCACACAGATATGAAAGTATGAGACTGTAAGCCATCAAGGTTGCAAAATAGACATGCTCTCACACACACACACACACACAGACACACACACACATAGGGAAATATGAGACTGGTGAAACTGTAACAGAGAAATGTGAGAATATGTGAAATCAAATCAATGAATCAAATAAAGGGGAGACATTGGGTCCAAAATGCAAAGGTCACACACTATGTCTCTCTCTCTTGAACACACACACACACACACACACACACACACACACACACACACACAGTGTAAGATCAAACGATGGAATTCTTCCCTAGTAACCTCCAGGCCTATTGCAGCACATATGTGCTCTTTTGATGTGTTTATTAGAGGTTGAATTCAAATCAAATACTGTCAAACCACCCATACTACTTCTGAATAGGATGTCTACTTCATAAATTGTATGAAAATTATGGAAATACATGGTTCAGATCACTCAAAACATATATGAAAATGGAGGCACCCTTATATGGTCAGTAAGGAAGCTTGGCGTTCCATGCATCTAGTGAAAAGGTATGGTATGCGCCAAAAAATCTTGACTGAAAGCTAATTTTTTGAGATATCAACCTAAAATTTGGAACACAACTTCTTAAGATTTTTTGGCTTTCATTTTCTTGCAGTTTTAGAGTAATATATATTTTGTAATATATATATTTTATATAAAATATAAATAATTAAATTTTTACATTGTTCATTTTCATTAACTCAAACTTTCATAACTTTTTTTCTGTTTCACTTTCATAGTTTATTTCACTTCTACAATAATCTGGCAAATGTCTTCTTTAAAACAAGACCAACCATTGGTCTATATTCCAAAGCATTCTTGAATTACAACCATTTAAGTTTGGATAGTGATTTTCATGTCTATGCGAAAATAATATAATTTTTATTTTATTTTTTTAAAATAAAATAAAACAAACAAACAAACAAAAAACTTGACAAAAATAGTCTTTGAGAATCACTTATTATAAATTAAAATCCACAACCTGAAAAAAATAGGCAAATATGTGCAAAAACAACTAGAATTCACAAGCCTTTATACAGTGGCTGTAAATCCATCTAGTGGTTAAAATATGATATTGCATGATAATTATGTATCATAATTATTGCATAAATATTAATTATTTTCATAAAATTCTCTCAAAACACCAAAAAAAGAAAGAAAAAATATTATTGAACAAAAACAAATTTCATTGATTTTACTGAAAAAAAATAAAAATTGATTTCAGGGGTCCGGTCACTTTTGACCGCGAAGGTCCTGAGTGTGACTGGAAAACGAAGAACCCCAGAGGGTTAATTATTTTGACCTCATTTATTATTATATGTATTCATTTATTGATTTTTTATTCTTAATATATATATAGGCCTACAGCTGTTTATTAAATTAATTTGATTATTTTTAATTAGCCTACATTAAATTTGATTCAATTCAATTAATTTATTTTATTGATTATTTTTATTTCATTTATTAATTTATATGATTAAAGGTTTTATTTTTTGTTAAATTGCCTTTTATTCAAACAATTTTTATTATTATTATTAATTATTTTCATTTCATTAATGTTTTATTTATTTATTTCATTTATTTTTGATTAGAGAGAGAGAGAGTCTGCTAAACTAAATATATATTGTCTGCTAAATGCATAACTGTAAATATTGAATATCATAAAAAGTTTGAAAAATATGGAGATATAAATTTTTAGCAGTATGTCCAGGTCTAACATTCACTCATTTAGTCACTTACTGTTAACAGACGAAAGCTTAATGTAAAAGTGTTAACATGCCACTCATCATGGACTTTGCGAATGGCTTCTTGCACGGCAGAGCTTGAATATTCACTTCGCATGGAAAAGCCTCGCGTGTATCCGAACATGCAGTCATGGATTATAAAGCACGCTGTGTGATTAATGCAATAATGCTGCGAATGCATGAATCGGTCTCCATATATGCATTTTTGACTTTTAAAGGTGACTTATTATGCCCCTTTTAACAAGATGTAATATAAATCTATGGCGTCCCCAGAATGTATGTGTGAACATTCAGCTCAAAATCCCAGATCATTTATTATCGCTTGTCAAATTTGCCCTTTTTGGGTGAGCAAAAACATCCGTTTGTGTGTGTCCCTTTAAATGCAAATGAGCTTTAGCCCCGCCTTCGTCCAGAAGAGGGCGGAGTCACACAAGCTTCAGAAACTCCATTACCAACACAGGCCGATCTCACTCATCCAGAATCCCAGTATAACTAGCAGCGAGTGCAGCCTTACAGAGAGACTCAGAGTTTCACTGACACACGGTTCTGAATGTTAGTGAGACAGTTATGTAGTTGTTGTGGAGTTACACTGATCATCTCCTCCTCATGTGTAACTTCTCCACCAGTGTCCACAGTTCCTGAGGTGTTTATAAGACAGCGCTGACATGTTCTGGTCAACACTCGTCTGTGCTCGACCACAGGACCGGTTCAGCTCTCCTGGATCTCCTGGTAGAACTGGGCTCTGGTGGCGCTGGTGTGTGTAAACGTGCAGATTAAGGGCCGCTGATATTATAATAAGATCCTCTTCATACGGCAGAAGGGCAGAAATCTATGAAGGTAAATGTGTAGCAAAACTCAAGAGCACGTAGATGTGAATTTGAGAACTTGTACAATAAATATTCGTACTTGTACGCGAACATTTACACTCACAACTCAGATGTGAAAACCTGTAAAATAAAAATCTGAACTTGAACGCTGAGATTTGCACTCGCAGACTATAGTCACAAACTTGTATTCTGAATTTGAAGCTGCAGAAAAGTAGTCACAAATGTGTAAAATGCCATTCACAAAGATACAACGACAGACACAAACTTGAATACAAATTTGCACTTCTTCTGACATTCATATTCGCATATTCGCAATTTCGCACAAATTGGCACTTGCAACTTCTCAACTTGTCACTGCAAGTGCAAATTTCGCGCCTTGACTTTTGCTATTCTTTTCGCGATATATTAGGTGCAAAACTGATTTGTGCACTTGCAGCTCAGTAGAGGCGAGAGGGGGGGTGTTGAGGAAATGGAGTCGTTTCATTGGTTGGCGCCTAGCCAATGAAATCGGACTTCTATTGTAAGTGATGATGTCACGAAACCCGTGTCCTCGGGGATGCTCTGAAACGCTATCATGGCTTGATGCATTAGACTGATATTAAAATAAATAAATGATATTATCAAACTCAGTGATCCAAAATTCAGTAAACACCATACTAATAATGCATCCTGTACAAGTTCTCAAATTCACATCTACATGCTCTCGAGTTTTGCTACTAATTTACCTTCATAGAAATCTGATCGGCTTATTGTTTGTCATGCTTGCAGAGAAAGGCTTTTCATGTTTTCTGTGTTGGAAGCACCGGATTATAGCGCTCACACACGGAGAAACTCATGTTTTCATGATATGTCCCCTTTCATGGCTTTAGAAGATCGTTTGACATCAGCATACAGGATTTCATGCCAGTTTCCTCACATGTTTCCCTGCAGTTATTCCCGATTCCCCGTCCAAGACTCGTATTCTGGGCCGGTTTGACAACAGCCTCCCAGAGCCGGCTCTGACCGAGTCTCCTGGAGTCCTCCTGCAACCCTTCGACTACAGCGACGGGCTCTACACCGGCCCCGAGGAGGAGGAGCGGCTCTACGGGGAAGAGGAGGAAGAGGAGGACACCGGGAACACGCTGGACCCCAGAGGAGATGTGTTCTGTGAGTGATCCTCGGCTCTCACTAACATTACTCCTCAGATTCATACATTTATGCATTTGGCAGACGCTTTTATCCAAAGCCACTTACACATTTAGCCTACATTCTTATCAGTTCTTGCTTTCCCTGGGAATCGAACACATGACCGTGGCGTTGCAAGCGCCCAAAAAAAAAAAAGAAAAAAAAAGAAGCTTTACTGCTGAGTACACTCATACACACACACACACACACACACACACACACACACACACTGCCCCTGTCCCTAAACCTACCCGTCACAGGAGACATTCTGCATTTTTACATTTTTAATAAAACATTGTTTTTTATGTTTTTTAAGCTATATTTGAAATATGAGGACTCATGAAATGTCCTCATAAACCAAGTGTAATTTGTAATAACAGTGTAATATGCATGTCATTATACACATTTGTGTCCTAATAAATCACATAAACAAGAGCACACACACACACACACACACACCGCTCAATTAAATATTTCAGATTTAGCTATTTTAGTTCTTCAGGTTAAATTAAATGATGTTGCTTTGGCAAATAATAATGAAAACAATTTTCTTACATGGTTTTAGTTTTATTTAATGATTTGAATACGAACAATATGGGGTTTTAATGTCTCTTTTTGATCAATTTTTAACAGCAAATAACAATAAATTAAAAATCGTACGATACATAACTCCACTGTCCTGGCGTCTGTGTTTTCCCTAACGAATGGATGGGTCTGTGCTGTTTAGATCGAGGGGTCAGAGGTCACTCCTGTGTTCCTGTGCAACACAAGTGTCGAGTTACCGCCGTTAAACTCTATTCACACTCAATAACACACTTGACGAATGTCTCTGTGTCAGTGTTCAGCTCAGGAAAGGCAAGAGCCGGATCACATGGGGAGTCACATGACACTAGGGACGAACTATGACTTTGACAATATACAAAATAAAAGACATGAATGAAAACATAAAACCCAGAAACGGCGTGACAACAGGCATCCTTTACAACAGGAAACAAAGGACGTGTCTGATGTATTCTCTAAATCTGTCAACGAGACTCTAAACTGTGCAGAGTCCCCGTCCGTGTGTGATCATGTCAGAGATAAGACACACTCGAGCTCAAACGGGGAAATCCATCATTCCCAGAGGAAGGACCCAGAGCCTTTTATTATCGTTCTGCAGAACAGCTGTTCGACAGTCTTTCATCCGTCGCTCCTGCAATTATCCAGAACCTCTGAAAGTGCAGACAGGTTTCCGCTTGTAGTTTCCCCAGATTCCTCATATTCTCCATTGTTGCGGCTCCTCTCTTCCCAGTCTGTCAGTAACGCTCTGTTTACTTCCTGTCTCTATGAAGCCCCTCCTTCTGAAAGCACACTGTGCTCTGATTGGTCGGCTGGATAAGTGTGTTGTGATTGGTCGAGCGCTTTGAGTGTGTTTGAGAAATGTCCCGCCCCTTACAATAACCACCAGTTTAACACACTACTAACTAACTCAACCAGGCCCCGCCCCTTTATTCTGCATATGAATTATTATAATGAGGAATATTGTGACGTGTTCGTTCCCGAAAGAAACTCCAGACTACAGTGGAGGCGTTTCAGGAGTTCAGAAACACTCTTAGAGTCATAGAGAATAACTCACTTGTCATGCAACATTACACACTAAAGACAAAAGGTAAAATACGACCCTTTTAACTTATAACCATAGTAAACGTTTGCAATTAAATCATCTTAAATCTGCTTAATCTCAGCATGAAATCAAAATTAAGCTATTTACTTTCTTTATTTTATGTGAATAAAGGCATATTTTTTACATGATTACATGATTACATGTCATTATAAGGCCTAGAAAATTTGTCATTTTAACGACATAACGTCGATATTACGAGAAAAGATTTAGCTAAAATTACATATCTCGTTATTACAAGGAAAGATTTTGCTAAAATGACATAACATCTTGATATTACGAGAAAAGATTTTGCTAAAACGAAATCTTACGAAAACATAACATCTCGCTAATACGAAAACATAACATCTCGTTATTATGAGAAAAGATTTCGCTAAAACGACATAACATCTCGTTATTACGAGAAAAGATTTTGATAAAACGACAACATCTCGTTATTACGAGAAAAGATTTAGCAAAAACGACATAACATCTCGTTATTACAAGAAAAGATTTGGCTAAAACTACATAACATCTCCTTATTACGAGAAAAGATTTGGCTAAAACTACATCACATCTCCTTATTACGAGAAAAGATTTGGCTAAAACTACATCACATCTCCTTATTACGAGAAAAGATTTTGCTAAAACGACAACATCTCGTTATTACGAAAAAAGATTTCGCTAAAACGACATAACGTCTTATTACGAGAAAAGATTTCGCTAAAACGACATATCTCTTTATTACGAGAAGATTACGGTAAAAAGACATATCGTTATTACGAGAAAAGATTTCGTTAAAACTACATAACATCTCATTAATACGAGAAAAGATTTCGCTAGAACTACATAACATCTCGTTAGTACGAGAAAAGATTTTGTTAAAACTACATAACATCTCGTTATTACGAGAAAAGATTTCGCTAGAACTACATAACATCTCGTTATTACGAGAAAAGATTTCGCTAAAACTACATAACATCTCGTTAGTACGAGAAAAGATTTTGTTAAAACTACATAACATCTCGTTATTACGAGAAAAGATTTCGCTAGAACTACATAACATCTCGTTATTACGAGAAAAGATTTCGCTAGAACTACATAACATCTCGTTATTACGAGAAAAGATTTCGCTAAAACTACATAACATCTCGTTATTACGAGAAAAGATTTCGTTAAAACTACATAACATCTCGTTATTACGAGAAAAGATTTCGCTAGAACTACATAACATCTCGTTATTACGAGAAAAGATTTCGCTAAAACTACATAACATCTTATTATGAGAAAAGATTTTGTTAAAACGACATACCTCATTATTACGAGAAAAGATTTCGCTAAAACGACATAACTCGTTATTACGAGAAAAGATTTCCCTAAAACGACATATCTCGTTATTACGAGAAAAGATTTCCCTAAAACGACATATCTCGTTAGTGCGAGAAAAGATTTTGTTAAAACTACATAACATCTCGTTAGTACGAGAAAAGATTTCGTTAAAACGACAACATCTCGTTATTATGACATAATTGAGTGGAAAAAATTATATGTACGTGTCAGCCACCGTAATGATGTGCTCTTTCTGTTTGAAAAATACTTTTCATGACCTGTGTGTTTTCCCGTGTGTAGTTCCAGATGAGTTTGTGCCTGTTTATAATCCAGAATCAGAGCCGGAGGAGATCCAAGCAGCGCCGCTGAAGGAAAGTAAGAAAACTCTCCTAGAGTCTTGTGTTTTGAACATTCAGATGATTCGACTGAGTGCTGAAAGTGTTTTATGGGATCAGGATTCCTGACGGACTGTGACTTTGACCGTGGAGCGTGTGAGTGGGTTCAGGACCACGAAGATGATCTGGACTGGACCATTAAGTATCATGACAACGGTACAGAATCAGAAGGCACAGTTTCCTCTTATACTGACAGCTATGATTATGACACCGATGGATGGATAAACCTTTTCCATATTTAATTCCAATAAAATAAAATATTAGTAGTGCAAAATAATTTCATATTAAAGTAACTTGTATTTAGTCACTTTAAGATTTAAATATTTATTAAAAATGAAATATTTAAAAGACTAAAATAGTATTGTCGAAATGAATAAAACAATTTGACAAAATGTTAATATCTTTGTATATATATATATATACACACACACACACACACACACACACACACACACACATATTCATATGTAATATTTTGTTACATAAGTTTATTTTATTCATTTTTAACCATTTATTTATAAATAAATAAATATGTGTTGGTTTCAAATACATTGACAGCTTAGTAAGTGTATGAATGGATAAACCTTTTCCATATTTAATTTCAATTTAAAAAAACAATTTTTTAAAATAAAAATAAAAAAATAAAGAAATGAGTAGTGTAAAATAAATAAATATTAAAGTAACTAAATTTATATTTAGTCACTTACATTTATTAAAAATTTTATATTTAAGTGACTCATAATATAAATAATATATTAATATTGTTTTAGATTACTTTCTTCATTATATTAAGATTTTCATATTTAGGTTTATTTCATTAATTTCTAATCATTGTTATTTAGTTATTTTAATAATTTATAATATATTTTATACATATACATGTAAATGTATGTACAATGATAATAATTGTGTTACATCAATTTAATATGTATATTTTTTTATTTTATTTTTTATTATATATGTATTAAAAAAAATAAAAATTATATATATATATGTATACCAAGATATTAATATTTAAATGTATTTAATCATATATTTGCGCAAACACACACACACACTCACACACACACACACGCACACACACACACACACACACACACACACACACGTGTATATGGAGCCTGCTTCAGCGAGATCAGATCTCACTGGTCTCGTTCTGTCGTGTGTGTTTAGGGAGAGAGTATTACCTGGCCCTCGAGGGCCCCGTGGGCATCAGGCGCGCGCTGTCGAGGATAAAGCTTCTCCTGGACGATCACATGCGGCAGAGCAGCTTCTGCCTCACGTTTGACTATCTCATCCGGGGCCAGCAGAACATGTTACGGGTGAAGCTGGACAGCAGTGAGTCTGCGGTGTGGGAGAGAACACAAACACACACTCACAGCTGGAGAAGATCCGAGAAGATCAGCATCAGCGGCACCGGGGCCCGACCCGAAGCGGTGAGAGCGCAGCATTCAGCCTGAAACGGTCCTCATCTCACAGTTCTGTCTTCTGAATTGCGAGATATAACAAATGGAATTGCAAGAAAGATCTTTTTTTATTCTGTGAACTTTTAGAATTTCAATAGAATTTACAGTATTTGCTTTACAATTTGGAAATTCCCTAAATCTACATAGAATTTATTTGCTCAACAGTTTGGAAATATTCTAAATCTAAATAGACTTTATGTGCTTCACAATTTGAAAATATTCTGAATCTATATAGAATTCATTTGCTTCACAATTTGAAAATATTCAAAATCTGTATAGAATTTATTTGCTTCACAATTTAGAAATATTCCAAATCTATTTTGAATTTATTTCACAATTTGGAATTATTCCAAATCTATATAGAATTGATTGAATATATACTGTATATATATATATATAAATATATATATATATAATAGGCTATATTTTTATTTATAATATTATTACAATATAATTTATTTGCATCACAATTTGGAAATATTCAAAATCTATATAGAATTGTTTGGCTTCACAGATTTTAAATATCCAAAATATATATAGAATTTATTTGCCTCACAATTTGAAAATATTCCAAATCTGGTAAGCCTACATTTCCAAATTGTGAGTTGTAAAAGTTCTGTATACGGGTGGTTGATTAGGATTTCTCTTGAAGCTCCGCCCCCTGTGCCGGGAGCAGCAGCTCATTTGCATTTAAAGGGACACACAAAACCACATGTTTTTTCTCACCCTCAAAAAGGGACAATTTTAACATGATATAAAATATGATCTGTGTGTATTTTGGGCTAAACGTTCACACACACACTCTGGGGACATCAGAGACTTATTTCACATCTTGTATAAAGGGGCATTATAGGACCTCTTTAAGAGTGTGTGAGATTGAGCCACTAGCAGCACCAATCAGGATAACCAGGATAATGTTTAATAAATGAAATTTAAGCGATTTGAAGATAGAAAAGGAAAGTGTGTAATGTGTTGTTGTATTGCAGTGTAATGACGAATGTAAATATGTTAATTATGTGTGTTCAGGTGTGTGTGTGTGTGTGTTCAGGTGTGATGATGAATATTAATGATGTGTGTGTAATGATGAATATTAATGATGTGTGTGTGTTCAGGTGTAATGATGAATATTAATGATGTGTGTGTGTGTAATGATGAATATTAATGATGTGTGTGTTTGTGTGTGTGTGTGTGTGTGTATAATGATGAATATTAATGATGTGTGTGTGTTCAGGTGTAATGATGAATATTAATGGTGTGTGTGTGTGTGTGTGTAATGATGAATATTAATGATGTGTGTGTTTGTGTGTGTGTGTGTGTGTATAATGATGAATATTAATGATGTGTGTGTGTTCAGGTGTAATGATGAATATTAATGGTGTGTGTGTGTGTGTGTGTGTGTAATGATGAATATTAATGATGTGTGTGTTTGTGTGTGTGTGTGTGTGTGTATAATGATGAATATTAATGATGTGTGTGTGTTCAGGTGTAATGATGAATATTAATGATGTGTGTGTGTGTGTGTGTGTGTGTGTGTGCAGGTGGTGTTCGAGGCTGAGCGCGGGGGAGTCAGTGGAGAGATCGCTCTGGATCATGTGCTTCTGCTCTCTGGAAACTGTTCAGACGAGAAAACACACATCTTTTAGGACTTCACTCTATTAAAACATCACAACAACAACAAAAGACTTGATTTAGCTGTTGCTCAGCGGGAAATAAGGAGTGACTTCTACTGTAGAAGTGATATTGATATTATTTGTTTTCTGACCAGTAATATCATTCACTATTTGTATGATTATATAAACATTGTAACATTATAACGGCTGTACATTTTGCTTTACATTAAAAAGTTGTAAGAGATTTACCATTTTTACACTTCTGTTCATACATTTTTTTTAAATAGTTAATTTCAAATTAATAATCATTGTCAGAAATTGATATTTAGCCTTATATTGTCTCATATAATATTATATGACTAGTTTTACACCAAAATGTGACCACGGAATTATTCGAAATAGTTCATTTCAAATTAATAACTGACATATTCATCGGATATTTAGCGATGATATTAAGCCTTAATTTATTCATGTCAAGTCACATTTATTTATACAGCGCTCCTTACAATAGTGTTTCAAATCAGCTTTACAGAGATTACAGGAATATAATGCAACAAAGTTTTTGTTTACAGAAGAAAATAGCGTCACACTCCAGCTTAAGTAAGTTCAGTGATGCTTCATTTAAAAAAAAAATTTTTTTTTTTTTTTTTAGTTATTAATTTAGTTAATTTATATATTGGAGAAAACAATGATGTCATCGTCCAGCTCAATATCATCCAGTTCCCTCTGGTTGGAGACCGGAGTCACGCCGGGATGAGGCGAGTGTGTTGAGGATCAGTGCCGATGCTGTCGTGTCGATGAGAGTCTAGATTACACGATCTCTGCTGACACTTCAGGATGTGTTGTGGCCGTGTCCAGGCGCAGGTCCTCCATCAGATCTGGATGCGGCGCGGATCCGGCTGACTTCAGTAAACCTCGGGATAAGCAGAAAGACTAACATTAGCGTAGATGCCATTCTTCTTATGATGTAACGAGTACATCGGGTGTTATAGGAAGTGTTCCCGGTTCTGATTGACCTAATCTATGCAGCCTTATAATCATTTAACGGATTTGAATAATAGGAATGTATAATTTTCTATGTGAATGTTAGGTCAAAGAGATGTGTCTTTAGTCGAGCTGTGAACTGACAGAGTGTGTCTGCTTCCCGGACAATGGTAGGAAGACTATTTCAGAGTTTTGGTGCTAAATAGGAAAAGGATCTACCGCCAGCAGTCGATTTTGATATTCTAGGTATTATTAACTGGCCGGAATATTGAGATCGCAATAGACGTAAAGGACTATAATGCGTTAAGAGCTCGCTCAAGCACTGCGGAGCTGAACCATTTAGGGCTTTGTAAGTAATCAACAATATTTTAAAATGTATACGATGTTTAACAGGCAGCCAATGCAGTGTTGACAGAACCGGGCTAATATGGTCATACTTCCTGGTTCTGGTAAGAACTCTAGCGGCT
>JAULUF010000055.1:43562500-43580000 GCA_031834385.1 Semotilus atromaculatus | reverse complement strand
ACATGCCGTTATGCTTGTCTGGTAAATATATCTTGTTTGATGGATTTTCAGATATTTTTACTGGAAAACGAGATCTTATGTAACTATGATTAACGTGCGCAGGACAGGCGTTCACATTCTCTGGTTGATTTCTAATATATTAACATTAAAAAATTGTGTAGCGTGTGCCAAATATATACAAAGTACTTGTACTAAAAATATGGATAATAAGCTGGAGTTTAAGCACTTTGAAAAGATGCACTAAAATCTCAATATTGTAGATTGTAAAATTGAAATTAAAAAGTATGGAACAATACTTGATGAAACTGTTTATTTGATGTAACTTAATAATGTACAAGCGTGAAATCTTCATCATTAATGTATTTTTGCATTCCTTTACTCCGAACCATTATCATACTGACACGGAGTATAAACAACTCAAACATGAAATATGCATCTGAATGTTGAAACCTATGCATAAAGAACGTGTATAATCAGCCGAGGAGATGCTTCTTCCCGAGGAACTGCACCTTCCTGTCGAAAGCTGTGGAGCGGATCGGCGCGTTGGCTTCATAGAAGGGATTCATTGCAAACTGGGTAAAAACACACATATAACTGTTTTAAAACAAATGTAATGCGTTCATGTGGCACTGAAATGCAGAAATAATACATGATTTACCTTGATGTACAGATCATAAACATCATTAAAGAAGTTCTTGATCCCATCCTCTTGCCGGACATCATGGAGCATAATGAATCTCATATGTGTGAAGTAAAGTTAAGGAATAGTCAGATAAATAGGACACGCTTCATTACAAACTGATTCATACAGTCTGGAGATCGGCTGGTTATGACAGACAGGAATATGTTTATTGCATGCATCATGTGATGAGGAGGATATGACCGGCGGTGACGAAGGCGGAGACGAACCACTCGTTGAACTTGTCCACGGTCTTCAAGTACATGTTGCTGGACTGCCACATGTTCTCATCCACCAGATCGAGAGCGGCGTGAGCGATGAACTGGTTCAGGTGCCGGTGATCATCCTGTCGGCAGATTACAGAACACACAGCATCATCATCATCATCATCATCATCAGCTCACTGTTTAATGACGTCATCATCATGTTGTCAGGTATCAGTGACATCATCATCATGTTGTCAGGTATCAGTGACATCATCATCATGTTGTCAGATATCAGTGACGTCATCATGTTGTCAGGTATCAGTGACGTCATCATGCCCACCTTTGCTTCTGTCTTTCCAGGAGGGAGAAACTCCATCTCAAACACTGGATTATCATGATGACCCACCATGACGAAATAAAAACTCCCTGACATTGCGACTCGTCAGTGTTTAGAGCTGTAAACGTGAAATCAACAGTCAGTTATTGACAATACTCGGCAAGTAAACAATGAAGAATACGCACACAATACATCTTACCGCAGGAATAATGACGTTAGTTTGGATTCCTTAACAAACGGCACATTCTAACAACACACCTTCTTTAAATAAATAACTATTTGTATAATTCACAAAGCGAATATTAGGAAGAATAATACTACAGCCGATGAGGACCATACGCATACTGTGCACAGAGTTCCCGTTTCCGGTTCCCGTACCCAGCTGACACAAACGGCCAATGAGAGGACTGAATGCGTCATACGTCACACACTTCACAACAACGAAACCGGATACACAACAGTTTGTTGTCAGTTAGTGATTTTAAAGGAGCCGCTTCGCGCGTTCGCGTTGCCGAGGAACCGACTGTGGAGAATTATCGATGTTGGATCGATTATCATGAATAATAGTGTTTATTAATTCAGTTATCATGTCTGTGAGTAAAGAGGAGAGTTTGTCCCCGGAAGAGATGCGACAGAAACTCTATCAGACCTTCAAGAGCCGCGGGATGCTGGACACCCTGAAGGTGGAGAGATTAACGTTATATGAGTTATTATCGTCACTATTATCTTGATATATTTAACCTAACTTAGTTGTTTTGTACAGTCTTGGTTTTAAAATCTATCTATCTATCTATCTTATCTATCTATCTATCGTATATTTGTGTCTGTCTGTCCACTCACTCACTCACACAAAGTCACTCACTCATTTACTCACACACACACACACACACACACACACACACACACACACACACACACACACAGTCACTCACTCACACAAACAAACACACACACAGTCACTCTCTCTCTCTCTCTCTCTCTCTCTCTCTCTCTGTTAAGAAACTAGTGTGTCACATTCAGGGTTTAGAAGCGCTAATCCTAAAACTCAAAATCGTAAATATTCAATCTGCACAAGAGCCTGTATAACCTCGTGTCACACACCTTCCTCCTCCAGCAGTTGTTTGTGACCTGTTTTGCAGACGCATCTGCGTAATCAGCTGATCCAGGACCTGCAGCGGCCGAGAGGAGAAGCTGTTCCTCACACACACTCGGTGTCGGTCACTGCGTGCAACAGTGTGATCGCGGATCACCTGCGGAGCGCTGGATACGAGTACACACTCTCCGTCTTCCTCCCCGAGTGCGGGATGAGCCGAGACATGGTGATCACACACAACACCCCTCTGAAGGGGTTTATTCTGAGATAACACACACACACACACACACACACAACACCCCTCTGAAGGGGGTTTATTCTGAGATAACACACACACACACACACAACACCCCTCTGAAGGGGTTTATTCTGAGATAACACACACACACACACACAACACCCCTCTGAAGGGGTTTATTCTGAGATAACACACACACAACACCCCTCTGAAGGGGTTTATTCTGAGATAACACACACACACACACACAACACCCCTCTGAAGGGGTTTATTCTGAGATAACACACACACAACACCCCTCTGAAGGGGGTTTATTCTGAGCACACACACACACACACACACACACACACACACACACAACACCCCTCTGAAGGGGGTTTATTCTGAGCACACACACACACACACACACACACACAACACCCCTCTGAAGGGGGTTTATTCTGAGCACACACACACACACACACACACAACACCCCTCTGAAAGGGTTTATTCTGAGCACACACACACACACACACACACACACACACAACACCCCTCTGAAGGGGGTTTATTCTGAGCACACACACACACACAACACCCCTCTGAAAGGGTTTATTCTGAGCACACACACACACACACACACACACAACACCCCTCTGAAAGGGTTTATTCTGAACACACACACACACACACACAACACCCCTCTGAAAGGGTTTATTCTGAGCACACACACACACACACACACACAACACCCCTCTGAAGGGGGTTTATTCTGAGCACACACACACACACAACACCCCTCTGAAAGGGTTTATTCTGAGCACACACACACACCTGAAGGGGTTTATTCTGAGATAACACACACACACACACACCTGAAGGGGGTTTATTCTGAGATAACACACACACACACACACACACACCTGAAGGGGTTTATTCTGAGAGAACACACACACACACACACACACACACCTGAAGGGGGTTTATTCTGAGATAACACACACACCTGAAGGGGTTTATTCTGAGAGAACACACACACACACACACCTGAAGGGGTTTATTCTGAGAGAACACACACACACACCTGAAGGGGGTTTATTCTGAGATAACACACACACACACACACACACCTGAAGGGGGTTTATTCTGAGATAACACACACACACACACACCTGAAGGGGTTTATTCTGAGATAACACACACACACACACACCTGAAGGGGGTTTATTCTGAGATAACACACACACACACACACACACCTGAAGGGGTTTATTCTGAGAGAACACACACACACCTGAAGGGGTTTATTCTGAGAGAACACACACACACACACCTGAAGGGGTTTATTCTGAGAGAACACACACACACACCTGAAGGGGTTTATTCTGAGAGAACACACACACACACCTGAAGGGGTTTATTCTGAGAGAACACACACACACACACACACACCTGAAGGGGTTTATTCTGAGAGAACACACACACACACACACACACCTGAAGGGGTTTATTCTGAGAGAACACACACACACACACACACACCTGAAGGGGGTTTATTCTGAGAGAACAACCGGCTGGATGTACATTATCCGTTTATTACACGAATACTTGCCACATCAGTAAATAATTAGACACGAAATATTGATCTGAGTTGAAATATGTTATTATCTTTTTAAACGCAAAGCTTGCGCGGAGAGAGGAGTTTCAGCGGCGAGATCAAACATGGACATTTAAGAGATACGGTATACAGTCATAACACTTACTACACAGCATTTCAACACATTAATAATTATGGAGATCCGAGTTATTGATTTTATATATATATATATATATATATATGAGTACCAGTTTCTATCTTATAATCCAACGGTGTACAAAACAAGAGTCACAAAATGGCCGCCGCAGCGTTTGTATGAAACGAGAGAGAGCGAGTCCACGAGACTGGATGCCATAATTAAATAACTGCACACAAAATATTGATTCGACTGAGTTATAATATTTTATTAACTCACCAAAAGCAAAACTTCCACAAAGTCTTTCCACAATGACTTCAGTGACCCGGATGAGTTTCTGTTGTTATCTGGGAATAATATTCCGCTGGATGGTGTGATTGACCAATCAGAATCAAGTATTCCACAGAGCCGTGGAATAAAATATGGTAATATGTTGTTTTTGTTTGTCTTCCAGGTGTTATCCACCAGAGACCTTCTGCAGCTCATGAAGATCAGTCCTCACACGCCGTTATACAGATCTCTGGTAATAAATACATATGTTTAAACACCATTGGATTGGATCAGTTGTTGTTTTGGTGTAACACAGTCCTCTGTTTCTCGTTCTTTCTCATCGGCAGGTTTCAGATATCCAGTCGGGACAGACGGGTGGGTCATGATATGATGCAGATCAAATTAAATGTCTTTCTTTTCCAAAACTTTTTTTTAAAGTCCCTCTGTAGTCAATCATTGTATCCCTTAAAACTCATCTTTGATCACCAAAATGACACATTTTAAAGTTTTTTCCTTGAAAAATAAATTCTTCATGTCTTAAAATATCTTGAATGTAACTCGACACCCTTGCCTCATTTAGTATACGCAGTTCTATGAATATGTAAATGAGCCCCGCCTCCATCACTCCCTCACTCACACACACTGGTTGACGATCACACGTTGATCTGATTGGTTACAAGGTCGTTTGTGACGTCAGAAACACCAGCGATTTCACACCGTGTTTTTGAGACTGTCTTTGGTTCACTGCAGTTTTAAGGAGAAAATACTCAGCAATGCTGTCGACTTATGAACTTACACATGTGTGTCTTAAAGCGTATTAAAAACACCACATAGACACATAAACAACATTAAAAGCTGGATTTAACACAGGGAGACTTTAATAAATCCCTGTGCAGGTTGTTAAAGTTGGCATAAAATAAAACAAATCTTATTTACTTTTTTTAATGCACATTTCTGGTCTTATTGTGAACGATTCATCTTTGCACATCCACATTATTGTTTTTAACTGATTTCAAAATATATAAACATGCTCCATCTCTAAAATGATTCTCCTTTTCGGCCTTTTTCCATCAATCCCTTTATTTTTCCCTGTCATGTAGACACTATTCCTGATTCCTTTTTTGGTAAAAAAAAAATCCCATCCTGCATTTTTCTTACTTCTTGAAAAATAAAACAGGTAATAGCGACTTTTTTTCTCACAAGCCTGACTTTTTATCTAGAATACCATGATATAAAGTTGCAATTGTGTGTTATAAAGTCAGAATTGTGAGATATAAACTCGCAATTGCGAGAAAAAAAGTATTTTTTCTTCTTAGAATTGGACTTTATAACACAATTGCGACTTTATATCATGCAATTCTGAGATAAAAATTCAGGATTTTGAGAAAAAAAATTGCAATTATCTTTTAAAATGTTTTATTCTGTGCCGGAAACAAGCTTCCATAGAGAACTGCAGGAAATATGTTGTGGATAGTGTTTCACTAATATGCGTTTTTCCTGACGCTGTTGTTCCAGCATCTGCTCTCTGATGAATGTTGTTTAACTCGATGTTGTAATGTTGTGAACGCGACAGGTTTCCTGATGAGCCTCTTCACAGAGCTGACGGACCGGCATACTTACAGAAACTGCTGTGACACTTCAACCCAAACCGTCTCTATATCCGCGCATAAGGAGTCTCTCGGTAAGCCTTCACATCTGTCATGTCTCACACTGAATTACATGTTCCTTGTGTAGAGTGTTCATTTCTTAGTAGTCCCCCGGTAGTCAATTATTTTCTCACTTAATACTCATCTTTGATCACCAAAATGACATTTTTAAATGTTTTTACCTTCTTCATGTCTTAATATCTTGAATGTAACTCGACACCCTTGCCTCATTTAGTATGCGTGGTTCTATGAATATGCACATGAACCCCGCCTCCACTCACTCCCTCACTCAGAGATCCACTGGTTGACGATCACACGTTGACCTGATTGGTTACAAGGTAGTTTGTGACGTGTATATATTGGACCAGCTGGAGTTTGTTTATTATGCGTGCAGGGCAACCACCCAGTAGAGCATTACAATAATCTAGCCTTGAGCTCATCAACACGTCAGAAACACCAGTGATTTCAAACCGTGTTTTTATGACTGTCTTTCACTGCAGTTTTAAGGAGAAAATACTCAGCAATGCTGTCGACTTATGAATTTACACATGGTTTTGTCTTAAAGCATATTAAAAACACCACATACACATATAAACAATATTAAAAGCCGGATTTTCACCACAGGGGGACTTTAAACATTTTGTTTTTTTTTAAAAAGTGTCTGCAATAGTAAAAATATCAGCTCTTAAACATTCATAAATAGAACAAATATATTTATAAAAGTAATTAAATAATCTTCTTTTAATGTGCGAGTGAAACTTCATGCCATTGTGTTTTGTGATTTTCTGTACTTAAGTGTTCTTCTTGTACATAAGTTTGTTTGTAATATGTGTTTGTATTATGTATGGTATTTTTCCTCACTGAGGACAAATAAATTATATTTTTCCACATGTTACCATATTTAACCATATTTAGCAGATTTTCCTCCAAAAATCTACCCAGAAGATGCAAAAAAGTCAGATGATTCCAATCTTTCCTGTGATATTAAATTTTATAAACTAGCCTAATATGTGCTCTTTCATTTTTCATAATATTAATATTTTAATAATATTAAAAAGAAATGACTGTATTTTTGATCAAATAAATTCAGCTTTGATCACAGGAATAAATTACATCTTAATATACATTTACATAAAAAACTGTTGTTTTACATTGGAATAATTTTTCACAATTTTTACTGTATTTTTGATTGTATTTTTAAGTTGAGAAGATGCAGCTGATCGACGAGGAGTATGAAGTGCTTCGGCACAGAGGAGAGCGCTGGCCGTCAGTCGAGGCGAAGCTTGCGGAGTATAGGGAGGAGATCCAGGAGCAGGCACAGCTCGAGCTCAACGCAAAGGTCTGCAAGGAAAGCGTGTTCAGGAGTTTACATGAGTAAAGGGGTGGAGGAACCTTTTCATAGTTCCCGGAAATACCCAAACTCTGGGTGTTACGTCTGACCCAGGATCTGGGTAACAAAAACTACCCAAACATCAGGGGCTTTTGCATCGGAAGAACCTATTCATAGTTCCTAGAACTATTGGCGGAAGTTCCCGGATTTTGGTGTGTTTGTTCGCACCGCAGGAACTAGGAACGATTTTAGTTCTCCTTTTGGAGGAACTCATTTACTCCTATGGTGCGTTCAAGTCATCTCGTACAGATCGTATTTACGAGTTGAGCGCACATGAACGCCACCACAATGTCATAAATACCAGTGGGGAGCTCGGGATTTTCTTTAAGCCCCGATCTTTACGAGTTGGGGGCGTGTCACTGAGAAACATGGCGGAATACCACAATACTTTAGCAGTGATATTGCTAGACTTTTCTATTTACATCGAAGTAAGCTAATTGCCTGCACAGAATATGATGGCATTATAATATAACAATGTAATATGTAACGATAAATAACAAAGCACACCTGATGCACATTTCTTTGTTCTTCATTTTCTAGAACAAGAGTTTAAGAAACTTGCTCTATTTTTGTGTAATTAATTAAGAGAAATCTTACTCTGACGAAAATGACTTGAACGCACATGCCGTCATAAACACGACTTCCCACCTCATAAGTACGGACTTCCCAGGAGGACTTGAACGCACCACTACTTCAGAGTCGCTCTAGACCAGCGCTAGAGGAACTAGTGTTCGCTGATTGGCCGAACGCACGCGAAACACCAGAACACGCCATTTTAAAAAAAGCACACAGATCATAGCCTATATGTTTACTCCAGAAACTAACTCTACGAACATGTAAAACAGACATAGATGAGCTCTTAATCTTTACGCTGAGGGGAAAACCCAACGCAACTTTGAGGGACCGAGAGAAACATGATTATGTGTTTCTGCTCAGCAACACTGGACATCAACGCACGGCATACGCTAATAACTTTATTACTGTCTACTTTCTATGTATAACAGTTTTATCCAATAACGCTTAGATCGTAAACTAATGAACACGGAGAATGCGAGCGCTGTGTGTTCAGACTCATTCGTTCTCAGTGCCGTCAAAATAAAAGTCTCGACAACAAGCGTGTCTTTCGTCGCTTCAGAGTTCCTGCTAGCGGTGCGAGCGCCACCAGGGAAACGCTCCTGAGACTCGATCATATAACACTGCAAAAAATGCTTTTCTTACTTAGTATTTTTGTCTTATTTCCAGTCTAAATATCTAAAAATGCTTAAATCAAGATGCATTTACTAAAGTACTAAAATGCCATAAGATATTGTCTCTTGTTTTCTGGGGTAATAAATCAAAATGAAGAGAGTTGTTGCTTAAAAAAAGCAAAACTATCTGCCAATGGAGTAAGAAAAGCATGTTTTGCAGTGTGTATCCGGAGCGACAGCCCCTAACAGTCTCACTGTGTGCAGATGCAGCACTTCATGGAGGTGGAGCTGGCGAAGGTGAAGCGAGAGGAGAAGGAGGCTTCTCGAAGAGAGATGCTGGAGCTGAGACGGGACATGGAGAGAGCGCACGAGCTGAAGTCTGAGGCTCTGATGAGTCGAGAGAAGAACGCCATCGAGAGATTACACAGACAACAGGAGGTACTGTCAGGAGTACATACAGAACTAGTGCTGGGCGGTATGACCAAAAATCCATATCACGGTATTTTTCTAAATGATACCGGTTTCATGGTATATGATGGTTTTTTATAATTTTTTCAAGCATGACTGGGTGTTAACAACATTTTCTACTGATGGAGAGAGGAAATACAGCAGTAGATTGACTTAGAATTCCCTATTTTACTGTCATGAGTGAATATTGTAGAGATAATCTACACTAGTATTAATACAGGTTTGCAGTGTTTATAAAGAGGTCCAGCAGGAGGCGCTGTAGGAACGGCAGAAACAGCGGTTTCCCTGGTAACGGCTGTACACAAATCGGTTCCCACAGTAACAGATGTACACAAAGTGGTTCCCACGGTAACGGCTGTACACAAATCGGTTCCCCCGGTAACGGCTAAACAAAAACCAGCTCATAAATGCTGCTTTATCAGGAAACATAAAGAAAAATTCACTTGAAATAACATCAAAACTTTTCTAAAGACAGTCAGTTCCCTTCAGAAACATTCAAAAAAAAAACACCCGCGCCGCATTTTGACTTTGAAACGTGCAGGGCTCATGTTTATTTTCCAAAAGGCAGTGTTGATATTGTGAACCAATGTATGGGAAACACTGTAATATAATTTGACAGCTATTAATTACAGTCTAACCTCTCCATCTTCACGTCACGCTCAATAACACACACACATCTGTGAAAAGAGACCCGTTTCAAACAGTGTCGCGCCGCGTTCACGTCATTGTTAAAGCGACATACACAGGTATTGCGGTATATTAAAGATTCATATCATAACAAAAATAAACACTGGTACTCGGTATGAACCGGTATACCGCCCAGCACTAGAACTAATGTCAACAAACCAATACAAACCAGATGTTAATCCTTCAATGCTCCCCGCTTGGATGAAACGGTCTGATCCAGATCGAGGAAAAGGATCTTTATGCTCAAAGACAAGCTGTGCTGAGAGAGATGGAGTCCGTGCGCAGCGGAGAGACGCAGCTGAGGCTCCGGGTCGAGGCCTTCGACAAGTGAGTCAAACTAGCCTTTACACCAACAAAACTAGCCCTCAAGCAGCGCTTACTTGTGCTTCGTGCACACACGTGAGCATGGAGGTCTTGTGTGATATTTTTAATGTCATATCACCATCTTCGATAAAATAAAATCTATCAATTTATGCATTTTTTGATGATTTTGGGGTATTTTTTTCATTTTTAAAAGTACCATATTTTGTATGAAAATTATGGTTATTTTTATGTTATATTAAATATTTCATTTACTTTAGTAAAAAAAAATTCCATTAAGTTGCCCAAAGACTGCCCAATACCTTAACATTTGGTGACATCTGATCAGATGTTGGTATAAAAATAACAAAAAAGCAAAAATATCAATAGCCACTAGATGGCTGTAGTACTCAATGGCTGCATATAGGCTGAAATCTTTAAATACTTTTTATAACGAACTTAGTAAATAATTAGTAAACTAGTAAATAACAAACCTAAAGTAAAACGAAAGCTTTTTTTTTTTTTTAAACAAATCCGATATTAAGTTATTTATCTTTAAATTTGAGTTTTTCCTCTAATATTTCAGCTTTTACTATGTTAAGTGCTAATATTACTAAACTAAAACAAATAATAAATAATTAAAAATGCATGTAAAAAATTAATAAACATAAAATTTACTCTCAAATGAAAATATACAAATTAAAAATGGTAATGCTTTACATAAAGCCTGTATATATAATGCATTCTTAAAGTATTTTAATGCATTATTTGTGCACCTTATAATGGATTGCATGATTTAATGAATAATTGTTACCACAGTTATAATACCGATCTATAGATTGTTATGCCTTTAGAAAGTTTAAATCATTAAAACACACGACAAACAACCAATTTCAGTCTGCAAATATTATAATGCATTTTAACTTTGCTTACAATTATTTATGCAAATATATAATGCACAAATATTATGAATACCTTTATAAAACATTAAACATAAAGGCAAAGTAAAGGGCTTCATTTGATCATTTGATGTGTTTCTACTAGTGTGTGCAGGACACTATAGTTCATTTCTGTAAGTGAGGAGAGCAGAATAAAGTAAACTGGGACATTATACACAAATATTCTTCATACAGTGACTACCAGTGACATTCATAAATATGGGACTAAAAATGATTCGGACACTTTGAGCTGATCATGTTTTCTTCAGTGTTTTTTCTGTAACTGCTAATGCTCTTTTTACACACAGACTGAACAACATGAAGCATTGCTTGGGCACTGGTTGAGCTAAACTGGTATTATCTAATTGTGTATTAAATTTACCAGCTGACAGATATTCAACATAATTCATGTGTGAGTCTAACAGAAGGACGGACAAAACCACTGAAATATCCACTGATCTGAGATCTGAGTTCTTGCCATTTTCTAAACTACAGCTGAAACTCAAAAATGTTTAATATTGTGCAAAGGTTCATGTATTTCAGTAATTCAAATTAAAAGGTGAAACTAATATATTTAGTATATATAACTATATACATATGCATGATTATACTTTTCAGAGGGCCGACATTTCTATATTTATAATCCTTTTTTTCATTGATTTCATGTGATATTCAAATTTTCTGAGATTTTGAGATTTTGAATTTGGAGTTTTCATAAGCTGTAAGCCTTAATCATCACAATTATAACTTTTGCATAATATTTGAATTGTTCGAGTTTCACCTGTATAGCGAATAACCTGATGCTGTGAGAATACAGGTGTGTGTAGACTGGTCTGACTGGTGTGTGTAGACTGGTCTGACTGGTGTGTGTAGACTGGTCTGACTGGTGTGTGTAGACTGGTCTGACTGTGGTGTGTGTAGACTGGTCTGACTGTGGTGTGTAGACTGGTCTGACTGTGGTGTGTGTAGACTGGTCTGACTGGTGTGTGTAGACTGGTCTGACTGTGGTGTGTGTAGACTGGTCTGACTGTGGTGTGTGTAGACTGGTCTGACTGGTGTGTGTAGACTGGTCTGACTGTGGTGTGTGTAGACTGGTCTGACTGTGGTGTGTGTAGACTGGTCTGACTGTGGTGTGTTGGCCGCCTCAGGAGCCGTGCGCTGCAGGAGCAGAAGCTGAAGACGGAGGAGGATCAGCTGAGGACGAGAGAGCGGTGTGTGCAGAGCCTGGAGGACTCCTTCCAGCAGAGGCTGACGAGCCAGATCCTCAAGTAAGAGATCTCACGTGTCACTTGTTACGTGTAGTGTAGACGGGCACGAAGACGAAGCAGAACAATGACAAGGGTATTTAATCTGATGAGGAACGTCAGAGCAGGAGACTATGGGTGTGTTCACACGACAACGATATGCTTAGTTCACTTTTAAAACAACTTTTCCTGATAATTTACTCCCCCCATGTCATCCAAGATGTCCATGTCTTTCTTTCTTCAGTCGAAAAGAAATGAAGGTTTTTGATGAAAACATTCCAGGATTTATTCCAGGATTTTTCTCCATATAATGGACTTCAACAGGACCCAAACGGTTCAAGGTCCAAATGACAGTTTCAGTGCAGCTTCAAAGGGCTTTAAACGACACCAGACGATGAATAAGGGTCTTATCTAGACCAGTGGTTCTCAAAGTGTGGTCCGCGGACCCCTGGGGGTCCGTGAACGATAGCCAGGGGGTCCGCGAAATAATTTATAACAGCCTACCGTTTTTCCGGACTATAAGTCATGTTTTCTTTATCATCTGAAAACTTGCTATTTATTCCAAAGTGACTTATCGGCCTAATGCATTTAATGTCAAATAATAAAAAAGTATGCTCTGAAAGGTTTCTATAGATAGATAATCTATTTATATTTCTTATGCCTGTGCGTCAAGTATTCGCTGTGGTTTGGTCGATTTTTGGGCACGCGCGCCAGAAGGAGACAGAGACGGCAGAACCGGCTGTTGTTTTCTTTATTTTTTGAAAGGCATGACATTTTGTAGTCATTTTTAATGTATACACAAATAAAAAATAGACATTTTTCCGTTTTGAATGATGTACTCTTATCTGTATGACCATAAATATGAGTATTCCTTTGTTTCCACTGCAGAGGAAACAATCCAAGTGTTCGCGCCGGCGTCTCGCGTGCGCGCACAATAGGCTATGTCAATTCTAGCACTGCTAATTTGACATCAAAACCTATTCATTAACAAAATAAAATACTCTTTAAAAAGTTCTGCTTAATTTAATTTGTCTGTTGTACACCATGAAGGCAGTGACGGTCAATCATTAGGCCTACTTGCTGTCGACTTGCTGTTGTTCCAATCTCATTTCTCCACATGTGAACATTGTGAAGATGCTGATACGTGCAGGTCTGGACCTCTGTAATTTTTCAATGTGTGTGTGTATGTATATATATATATATATATATATATATATATATATATAATGAAAGTGTTGAAATAATTGCCTAATATTAACGCTAATTTGGCGCTGCAAGGATATTAAACATCGCGATGATAACTGACCTTCTGAACTCATCTGAGCGGTTTCAGCAGCGCTCGTCAATATCAAAATGCGCATTTCCGCATGACGCTTCAGTTATTCGGTCATAAAGTGCGAGATAAGATGTAGGCTAAACAAGATCTAGACACGTGGGAAATTAATGTGGGAAAAAATAAATACTCTGAACCCCAAGTGAATGTACACAAACTGAGAAAGTCAAAAAGCGTTACTTCATGCCCTGCTCTCCCCTAGCCACAGGTCAAGAGAAGCATACTGTGCCCAGGATGAAATTAACATTATTTTTTTTAGCTAATTACAGTGGATAAGCTCAATTTAACAACACAAGCACCTATTAAACATAATTTGCCATTATTATTGTACTATAGGCCTAATATTTGTGTACCTCGAATGTGTTCAAATATTGGAATTTAACATCTATGCAAAATAATCCTTGAAACATTTCTCATTTAAGGCCATTCCAGTTTGGAATATGTGATTGTGCTTTGATGTGATGTGAACAATAATCATATACATTCTGAATTTCCATTTTGCATGTGGATCATTCATTGTAAAATTTAAACTGTCATATACGTGACAACATTTTTTATTCCACTGACATGCTTTTAAAGCTATAGTTATCCCATTTTTTGGCCTTAAAACACCTTAAAATGCATGTGTAGATCAAGAAAATATAAAATTCCTCGGGGGACATGCCCCCGCACCCCCCTAGCAAGATCACTTTTGGGACCTCAGTACACTATTTAGAAAGCCCTGCATACGACCCTGGGTGGAGACTATTTGTGTCAAAACATTTCATTAAGCGCTCCCACATTAACTTTGGGCTCAGTCACTGTTATAAATATGAGGGGGTCCTTGGAAATATTTTTCCCCTGTAAGGGGTCCCTGGCTCCAAAATGTTTGAGAACCCCTGATCTAGACAAACCATCGGCATTTCACAAATAAATAAAACAGTTTCAGTTTTATAAGCACAAATGCTGGCCTTGCTCTGTTCTGTGATGCGCGTTCGTGACTCTCGTAATACACAGTTACGTTGAAAAGGTCACGCGTCGGCGGAAGTACCGAGTCAGTGTTTACGAATGTGAGGAAGGAGGACCATATACACATATTCAAATGTCTTTGTGTCAGTTTATCGTTTAAATGCCCATTTCGTGTGCGTATCCTGGGTGTTTTAATATTAAAAAGGCTAAAAGAACATTTTCGTCAGGACAGAAGCGTGACCTTTTCAACGTAACTGTGTATTACGTGAGTCACGAACGCGCATCACAGAACAGAGCAAGGATAGATTTAATACAAGTCCTATGTTTATAAAAAATAACAGTGAACATACGTTTATAAGAGGTTAATTAATAAAAAGAAGGTACACTTGGGTACATTAAAACAGAACTGAACTCTATATTTCAAATGCATAACATGAATTGACAGGATTTTGATGCAAGATGAAACATTGATGCTGAAAACTGGACGAGAACAGTCGCATCAACCAGGATCAGGATATTCATGTTTCAGATAAAACACAGTCAATCTCCCAGCATCAGCTGTAGCGTGTGCACAGTGGAGGGAAGCTAACACGGGCTTTTGGGGATCGAGAAATAAATGGAGGAAAAATCGATTCGTGGCCTTTGAGAGTCGACTTGGAATCGACCACATTTAAAAAAAATGATTCATGGAAAATGGATTGTCTCCTGAGTTCTGCTCATTAATCCTGCAGATGTCGCTCTTGTGACTTAATCCTCATTTGTGATGCGCTTTTAAAGCTGTAGTTGTTCCATCTCTAGTACAGTAATGATGCTGTGTGTGCTTCTACACCGGGACATTGTTTATAACCTTCATTTGCAAAAGTTGGGGTCATTAAGAATATTTTTTTTTGCTTTTTTTTTAACCCTTTTATTCAGCAAGGACACATTCAATTAATCAAAAGTGACATTTATAATGTTACAAAAGATTCAATTTAAAATACATGCTGTTCTTTTGAACTTTCTATTCATCAAAGAATCCTGAGAAATAAAATGTATCACAGTTTCAACACTGATAATAATCATAAATGTGTCTTTCTTGATCATCATATTATCCTGATTTCTGGAGGATCATGTGACAGTGAAGACTGGAGTAATGATGATGAACATTCAGCTTTGATCACAGGAATAAATTACACTTTACTATATATTCACATAGAAAACAGATGATTTACATTATAATAATGTTTACATTTTTTTACTGTATTTTTGCTCAAATAAATCCAGCTTTTACCACAGTAATAAATGACATTATAGTATATATTCACTTAGAAAACGGCTATTATAAATTAAAATAAATGTTCACAATTCTTACTGTATTTTTGATGAGATAAAAACGAGAAGTCTTGCTCAGTGATGGTTCAGTGATGGTGTGTGTGTTTCAGACATCAGCTGGAGCTGAAGGAGGATTACAGCAGGAGAACGGAGACGCTGACACAACAAGAGAACAGGATTAAAGGTATTGAAGGACCGTTGTGGTGTTGAAGTTGATCTGTTCTGCAGATGTATTAATAATGAACGTCTTGTTGTCCTGTCCCAGCCGAAGCGCTCCGTCTGCAGGAGGAGTCTGCTGATATTAATGCAAAAGCAGAAGAGCACGAGAGACTTTCATCAGAAGTCAAACGTCTGCAGGTAAAGCAGATCTCATCCCATAATTCATCTGTAGCAAAGACAATGTTGCATGGATCTTTCTAAGCATGATGTTATTCCTGTTTAGGCCAGAAATAATGTGCTGTTCTTTCCCATGTGTGGCCCTGGACCACAGAAGGGGTCAATTGTTGGACATTGAGATTTATACATCATATGGAAGCTGAATAAATAAGCTTTCCATCCATGGTTTGTTAGAACATGACAATATTTAGCTGAGATGCAACTATTTAAATCTGGAATATGAGGGTGCAAAAAAAATTGAGAAAATCTCCTTTTAAAGTTGTGCATTAATGTTCTGATTGTGCTGCATCCACTCACAAAATAAATGTTTTATATATTTACGGTAGGAAATTTACTAAATATCTTCATGGAACATGATCTTTACTTAATGTGTGAGTGAGCAAAAAATGCTTTTCTTACTTCGTATTTTTGTCTTGTTTCAGGTCCAAATATCTAAAAATTCTTAAATCAAGGAGCATTTACTAGAGGAGTAAAATGATATAAGAATTATATCTTGTTTTCTGATAAAGCATTTTTAAATTAAGTGAGTTTTTGCTTAAAATAAGTAGAATTATCTGCCAATGGGGTAAGAAAAATTTTCTTAATTCAAACGGAAAACGAGAAAAAAAAATCTTATTTTAAGCAAAATCTCACTTAATTTAAAAATGCTTGATCAGAAAACAAGATATAATTCTTATATCATTTGACTCCTCTAGTAAATGCTCCTTGATTTAAGAATGTTTATGTATTTGGACTGTTTTGCAGTATACCTGTGTGCAGTGCTGGGGAAACTTTGAAAACTAATGCATTACAATATTGCGTTACTCCCTTAAAAAGTAACTAATTCTGTTACTTATTTACTTTTTAAGAAAAGTAATGCGTTATGTTACTTTTGCATTACTTTCTCTCACCTGGCCGGGGCTTGTTGTTTTTTAAAAGCAAAAAAGTTGTATTTTTGGTCAAACGTAAAGGCCCTTTCACACCAAACCTGAATAATAATGCTGAAGGAAATCAGCTTGTAGAAAGTTTTACACTTCACCAATAAAACTGCTTCTGGTTTAACTGAAGATCAGCAGCAAATACATTGGTCAATAAAGTGACATTAAATGCATCAAAATATTTGTTTAAACATATTTA
>JAULUF010000055.1:43530000-43557500 GCA_031834385.1 Semotilus atromaculatus | reverse complement strand
ATCCGGACCTTTGACAAAAACAGGATTTTAGCAGCTTTTTGCTCAAAATGTTGCATAATTATGAAACTTACCCACATTCAAGTGTTGATTAAAAACATAATAGAATCAGATATTCTGTTCTTTCTTTTAATATATTGCTTGTACAAATATTCATACAACAAAATAATCCGGGGGCAATACAACTTTTGTGAAAATTATCAAAAACGCTGGTGGTGGCTGGCAATTTTTTTCTTTTTTTAAAGTGCTGGCGGGGAAAGAGTTAATGAATCATTGAAGTGAATCACACTAAAAATAGTGATTCACAAATTAATCATTCAGAATGAGACTTGAAGTCACTTCACAAAATTAATTAATACAAACTGAATAAAGATAATAATGATTCACAAATTAGTCATTCAAAATGAGATGTGAAGTCACTTGAACGATTCATTAACACAAACTGAATAAAAAAACAAATGATTCACAAATGAATCATTCAGAATGAGTTGTGAAGTCACTTGAACGATTCATTAATACAGAGTCAAGTTCTTTTAAATGAATCGTTCTATCATTCTAAATCAGGGGTTCCCAACCTTTTTTGTGCCAGGGACCAGCAAATTCATAAAAAAAATTCCAGGGACCAGTTGTCAATTTTAATGCCTCAATTTTAAGACGTATCGTTTGGATTCGGAACATATCACTGTGTAAAACAGTAACAGCCTATAATTTCTTTACATAATGAACTAGGTGGCAACAAAGGCTACTTATATGAATATACCAATCTTTTTAAACTTTCAGACCGGTTCACAAAATGTTTCCCTTTTCTCCCATACAATTAGGTCTACTTCAAAAGCAACTCACACAGCACTCACTCATAGCAGGTGGCAGAAATGGCAAATTGTATTTTACATTGAATTTTACATTGAATTTACTTCTATTGGCATGTACCAAGTTTTCACATACAAGGAATTTGCTTTGGTGTTTTGGTGCAAAATAGGGATGTTAACGTTTAATCGACGATAAGCAGGTTCATGCGCGTGCGTGCTGCTCAACCGCGAAACATGTAAAGAGAGCGCGCCGGTTCATTACACTATCATGACTATAAGTTTGCGTGTGCATTCGCAGCCTTTTGTTTTGTGCAAATGTAAGTTGTAATATTGTGTTTATTTTGTGTAGGCCTATCTATATCTGATTTATCTCACGATATATAGGATGCATTTGGTTAAAAATTAATGTAGTAAAGTGTATGGTGATACTCTTCAGCTTCAGCGCTCGCAGCTCAAACGACACTGCACGACTAATAATGACTGTTGGTAGCCTACTGTCATATTATATAACATTATAAAGAGAACAATGTTTTAATAAAACATTGTGAATTATTTGGGTTTAGTTGCTGTGTCGCGTTGCTCCAGGAAGAGCGCGTCCACAACATGAGTCATTCTGAATGGCACGTAGTTCAAATTCACTTGTGCATTCTCGTAATTTTGTGCAGTTATAATTTGTAATGTTATGTTTATTTTGTATATATCTGATTAATATCATATAGGATACGTTTCTTTGAGTTGAATAAAGTGCTAGCAAAGTGCTCCAGTTTACCGGTAGCCTATCTTTTTTTTGCAGTCCATTCAGATACGACGCGTTGCTAAGCAATCGGAATGAACGCGCTCAAAGAAACACATTTTTATATATTTACTGTTTATGTTTTGTATTAAATAACATAACATGACATGTCATAGCACTTAAAAAAAAAAAATTTATTATTTAAAAAAAAAAAAAAAAATTTATTCATGGAATATTTCAAGGCCCGGTACTAACGGGTCCACGGACCGGCACCGGTGCGGGGACCGGGGGTTGGGGATCACTGCGATCAAACGGTGTGGGAACCCTGATCTTTCATTAGTGTAGTGTGTTTAGTGGTGTGGGGTTTTCGGTCATTCTCTCTCTCGTTCTCTCGTTCTCAGCTCTGGAGAACGAGGTCCTTCGAAAGCCGTCGCTGTTAGACCAATCAGTTCTCAGTTTGACCCCTGACGTGTACGCAGACTCGGCCTGGAAGCCCAGGGCCCCGTGTGCCGCTGATGTGCCTGAAGCAGGGGCCCTCAGGGGCCGGTGGACTCGCGTCGAAGCCCCCGAACACGACTCTGGCCTGGTGACTGGCGCTCTGGCCCGGATCCGGGAGCTGGAGCTGGAAGCCGAGCGCCTCGAGGAGGCGTACAGAAGCCATCAGAACAGAGGTCCCAGAGCCTGTGGAGTGAGTTTGGGCCCCGTGGAGAGGCTGAGCAGAAGCCCTTCCCCGAGAGAGAGAGACCCATCGAGACTCCTCTCTCCTGCGGCGTCCAGGAGCAAACGCAGAGCCGTGGATCGGGGCGATCAAGGTTAGCACTGGTTAGCAGCAACCGCAAACATTTGGTGAAAATGTGGTTTTGTTGAACCCTGGTGCAACAGTTTGGTCTTTTTCAGTTTAAATTTTTTTTATTTATTTATCATTTTGCCTGTTTTAATGCCAACTGCTTACATTTTGGCACAGGTGTGTATTTTTATTGTAATTGTACTATTTCACCCACATTTCACAAGATCTATGGTGATTAGACATACCCAGAATGTGTCTGAAATTTCAACTCAAAATACCAGATCATTTATTATAGATTGTCAAATTTGCCCCTTTTTGAGTGTGCGCAAAAATGCACCATATTTGTGTGTCCCTTTAAATGCAAATGAGCTTTAGCTCCGCCTCCGTCCAGAAGAGGGCGGAGTCACACGAGCTTCAGAAACTCCAATACCAACACAGGCCGATCTCACTCATCCAGAGTCCCAGTATAACCAGTAGCGAGTGCACATCTTGGATGATGTGGGGTGAGTTCATTATTAACAAATTTAAATTCTGAAGTGAACTAATGCTTTACTGGTGTGTGTTGATCAGAGCGGAGGATGATCTCTGACAGCGGGCGAGCGACACTGGTGTCTGCAGAGAGAGAGAGAGAGATCTCCCCGATCCCTGCTGGAGGAATGAGCTCATCCAGAGACTTCACACACACACACATCAGTCCCAGCAGCCCCAGGATGAAGAGCACCACACGCCACAGCTGCAGGTGCACACACACACACACACACACACACACATCAGTCCCAGCAGCCCCAGGATGAAGAGCACCACACGCCACAGCTGCAGGTGCACACACACACACACACACACACACACATCAGTCCCAGCAGCCCCAGGATGAAGAGCACCACACGCCACAGCTGCAGGTGCACACACACACACACACACACACACACATCAGTCCCAGCAGCCCCAGGATGAAGAGCACCACACGCCACAGCTGCAGGTGCACACACACACACACACACACACACACACACATCAGTCCCAGCAGCCCCAGGATGAAGAGCACCACACGCCACAGCTGCAGGTGCACACACACACACACACACACACACACACACACACATCAGTTCCAGCAGCCCCAGGATGAAGAGCACCACACGCCACAGCTGCAGGTGCACACACACACACACACACACACACACACACACACACATCAGTTCCAGCAGCCCCAGGATGAAGAGCACCACACGCCACAGCTGCAGGTGCACACACACACACACACACACACACACACACACATACACACACACACACATACACACACACACACACACACACACACACACACACACACACACACACACACACCAGTCCCAGCAGCCCCAGGATGAAGAGCACCACACGCCACAGCTGCAGGTGCACACACACACACACACACACACACACACATCAGTTCCAGCAGCCCCAGGATGAAGAGCACCACACGCCACAGCTGCAGGTGCACACACACACACACACACACACACACACACACACACACATCAGTTCCAGCAGCCCCAGGATGAAGAGCACCACACGCCACAGCTGCAGGTGCACACACACACACACACACACACACACACACACATACACACACACACACACACATACACACACACACACACACACACACACACACACACACACACCAGTCCCAGCAGCCCCAGGATGAAGAGCACCACACGCCACAGCTGCAGATGCACACACACACACACACACACACACACACACATCAGGACTGATCCGACGATGTTACGGTCCTCGACCCGGCTTCGGTGCCGGTATCAGTCCCGGGTCGTGTCTGCGTTCACACAGAAGGAGTTCTGGCAATTTGCCGGGATCATCGCGCTGTGTGAAAGGGGCTTTAGAGACACGACTCACACACAAACACGCCACACACACGCTTAAAGACACCATCAAATCAAATGGGGCAGTCGTTGATTTTTTTTATGGAATATTGCCATGTCTAATGACGTGATCTTTATTAAAACTAATGGACACATAAGAAGTGCATTGAAATGTATCTCAGTGTGTTTAGCTTTATATCAGAATCATATTATAATTCTATTTGTTTTGATTTCACAGTCCACCCAAACTGCAGGAAATCACATCCAGTTCATCCCAAGAGTCGTCTCCTCAGCCGGAGAAGATCACGCTCCACGATCTCACCGACCCCGTACAACGTGAGGAACCATCGGGATTCTGGGAGGATCAGGGCGTTAGTTTCCCAGGCCTGTACAGTCATGGAGATCTCGATAGTGGAGAGACACTGATGTTCACAAGACTGGGCTCTTCAGATTTTTTCTAAAGAAATCATACTTTTATTTATAAAGGACGCATTAAATTGATCAAAAGTGACAGTAAAGACATTTATGATGTTATAAAAGATTCTATTTCAAATAAATTATTTGTATTCATCAAAAAATCCTGAAATATACAATTTATCACAGTTTCCACAAAAATCTTAAGCAGCACAACACTGATAATAATCATAAATGTGTCTTGAGCATCAGATCATCATAAATCTTACCGACCCCAAACTTTTGACCTGTAGTGAATATGATTGGAGCCCTTCTGGCATATTTTATCTGCTGTCAAGATCAAATTACAACAAATAAATAAAAGTAATATAAATACTAATAAAAAGTTAAATAACCTGCATTATTCAGCTGCCTTTGAAAGCATTTGTGTGTGTGTGTGTGTGCGTGTGTGTGTGTTCAGTTGTGTCCACAGATCAGGAGTGTTTCCTCGAGATGCTCCAGGATCATCAGGGTGAGACGGATCTTCAGTCTCTCTTCTTCAGAGTTTTGAAATCACTGTATAGTCTCTATAACTAGTGGTGTTTTTCAGATGTACAATCCTCATCATCGTCATCAGCCGTGAGGAAAGACCGGCGTGAGGAAGAGGAGGAGAGCTGGGAGGAGGAGAGGAAGAGAAAAGAGGAGAAGAGATGGAGGGAGAGAGAGGAGGCGCAGGAGAGAGAGGAGCGAGAGATGGAGAGACTCCAGCAGGAGATGGTGACGTTTCTGTCATGTGACTGATCACATACACAACAACTGCAACACTCCTCCCTCCCTCGGGCATTTTAACCCCACTTGACTTTTGTCGCACTTGAACCACGAAAACACACACACACACACACACACACACACACACAAATGTAAAGGGTTCGAGGAGTTTTGTGGTTGAAATGTAAAAAAGTAACAAATGCTTCATTGTGGGTCAGTGACCCCTCAGGAATGAGGAATACTTCAGTTCATGTAGAAAAACCTAAAAATGGTCAAAATTCTAACTAAAACTTTACCAAAAAAAAAAAAAATTTATAATGTGTACGTGTGTGTGTGTGTGTGTGTGATGCAGACTGGAGAACTGGCGTTAGGACCCAGAGGAACAGATAATTTACTGCATATAGAGATATAACGCCATCTAGAGTCATGAAATATCATTATTATTATTATTTACTGCATATAGAGATATAACGCCATCTAGAGTCATGAAATATCATCATTATTATTATTATTTACTGCATGTAGAGATATAATGCCAACTAGAGTCATGAAATATCATCTTTATTATTATTTTTCCACATGAGGTCGGTAAAGACTCCCAATGTAAGATATTTGAGCTGTATTAAAAGGGTTATGCATGAAATTGTGAGTTATTTTGAATTTAAGTTGTTAAAGAATGTGAGGAATGTGCTTAAATTATGATTTATTTAATATATTTTTATCAAATCTAGTAATTTAATGGGTAAATAACACATAAAAATCCCCTAAAAAACTGGATAAAAAAATGTAAAAAATGTAATCAAAATGAAAAGCTTTATGGACTAAAAATAAAAGTGTAATTCTTCAGTCTTCGGGTGATTTTGAGTCGCGAGGGGAAGACGTTTTTACTCTGACGGTATGATTTCTGTTCTGATCTACTTTCAGGAGGATCAAAATGAGAAGCAATCAGAAGACGAGAGAGGAGGTCACGTGACTTTACCGCCGTCAGCGATTGGAGGAGCTGATGTGGCCAATCCGCTTCAGACGTACATGATGCTCATGCAGGACACACCGCAGGATCAGGTACATGAAGACACGCCCACAGAAACACCTTTACATCCAGACTGAGGCCGGCTTCACACACACACACACACACACACACACACACACACTCTCTACTGTAGTCGATCATTTTATCCTTTAAAGCTCATCTTTGATCAGTAAAATTACATTAAGCGTTTTTCCCTTGAAAATTCAAGCTTGACTGTAACTTGACACCCTTGCCTCATTTACTATGCGTGGTTCTATGAATATGCAAATGAGCCCCGCCTCCACTCGCTCACTCAGAGATCCACTGGTTGACGATCACACGTTGATCTGATTGGTTACAAGGTCGTTTGTGACGTCAGAAACACCAGCGATTTCACACCGTGTTTTTGAGACTGTCTTTGGTTCACTGCAGTTTTAAGGGTGTGTCACATGATGTAAATTTACGTTACAGGAAGAGATTGCACTTTTTGCATTGGAAACACTTATTTTAACAGTAGATGTCTGTTTTGTATAGCTACTGTACCTCTGTACAACAGGAAGCACACATTTTATTTTCTTATATTTTCTTTAATCATTTTTACAGAAGTTGTAGATATTCCTTTTGTAAAGATATTGTAAGTTTGAGCCATGATGTGTTTATTAAATAAAACAAGATGAGAACTGAAATATCCCAGCACTCTCTGTGATGTCCTTTATCATAGGAGTAATAACTGACTCTGTACAGTAGTGGGAACAGGTGTTGGGAATCACTGTTTTCTTCTTTTTCATCAAACCGCACTTTCTAAGTTCTAAGTTCGCGCAATTTCATCGCATAAATATCCGCGTATTCTATTGCATTTTTTAAGAAAACGTGTCGCATAATCAAAGAATCTTTGCCCGCAACAATCACAAAAAAACTCCTAATTTTTCTGGAAGGACTGATTGTCGTAATCATACTCTAGATCTAATACTATCACATGGAATAGATGTTGATGCTGTTGAATTCAGCATTAGAGCGATGACATCTCAGATCATTATCTAGTCTCATGTAAATTACATTTAGCCAAGGCTGCAAAGCCGACTCCGTGTTATAAATATGTTAGATCTATAACTTCTGCCACTATAGATTGCTTTATCAATAATCTTCCTAATCAGTTTCATCGTCTCCGCATCCCGGATAGCTTAGAAGAACTTGATATTGCAACAGAAACTTTTAACTCTCTCTCTTCCAGCACTTTAGAAGCAGTTGCTCCGTTGCGCTTAAAGAAGATTAAAGAAAATAGTCCAACGCCGTGGTACAACGAGCACACACACACACACACACACACACACACACTCACACACACACACACACACTCACACTCACTCACACACACACTCACACTCTCACACTCACACACACAGACACACTCAGGCCCTTAGGAGAGCAGACAGAAAAATGGAGCGCAACTGGAAGAAAACAAAACTAGAGGTATTTCGTATTTCATGGAAAGAGAGCTCGATTGCGCACATATATTCAAACGCACATAACTATAGAATCAGTTCTTAATGCGCATGTGAACGCCATCAGCGTTTATCACAGGTTCAGTTTAAAGTCTGTTTATAGAGAACGGCGTCGTCTTAGCGGCCCCTAATTTAATACCAAATGATCATTTCGCCGGATATGAATCAATCAAAACTAACTTTAGCTGGAAATAACATTATTCAAGAACCGCTATAAAGCCAAAACAATCTCTGTTACCTTAAATTATATGTTTGTCTCTGTAAAGCTACTTTGAAACAATCTACATTGTTAAAAGCGCTATATAAATTATGACTTGACTTAAATGGTTTAATTCTCTCATAACCAAAGCATAATGTTATTTCTTGTGATTTTAATGAGATATGTTTGACTCTGTGATTGTTTTAATTAACTTTCAGAGTCCAAAGAAAGAGGGATCAGAACCCCCGAGTGAAGAGGATCTGCTCGTGTCCGACAGCCGTGAGCACAGGTGAGCCTGAACACAACACAGGTGAGCCTGAACACAACACAGGTGAGCCTGAACACAACACAGGTGAGCCACAGGTGAGCCTGAACACAGCACAGGTGAGCCTGAACACAGCACAGGTGAGCCTGAACACAACACAGGTGAGCCTGAACACAACACAGGTGAGCCTGAACACAACACAGGTGAGCCTGAACACAACACAGGTGAGCCTGAACACAGCACAGGTGAGCCTGAACACAGCACAGGTGAGCCTGAACACAGCACAGGTGAGCCTGAACACAGCACAGGTGAGCCTGAACACAACACAGGTGAGCCTGAACACAACACAGGTGAGCCTGAACACAACACAGGTGAGCCTGAACACAACACAGGTGAGCCTGAACACAACACAGGTGAGCCTGAACACAACACAGGTGAGCCTGAACACAACACAGGTGAGCCTGAACACAACACAGGTGAGCCTGAACACAACACAGGTGAGCCTGAACACAACACAGGTGAGCCTGAACACAACACAGGTGAGCCTGAACACAACACAGGTGAGCCTGAACACAGCACAGGTGAACCTGAACACAACACAGGTGAGCCTGAACACAGCACAGGTGAGCCTGAACACAACACAGGTGAGCCTGAACACAACACAGGTGAGCCTGAACACAGCACAGGTGAGCCTGAACACAACACAGGTGAGCCTGAACACAACACAGGTGAGCCTGAACACAGCACAGGTGAGCCTGAACACAGCACAGGTGAGCCTGAACACAGCACAGGTGAGCCTGAACACAGCACAGGTGAGCCTGAACACAACACAGGTGAGCCTGAACACAACACAGGTGAGCCTGAACACAACACAGGTGAGCCTGAACACAACACAGGTGAGCCTGAACACAGCACAGGTGAGCCTGAACACAACACAGGTGAGCCTGAACACAACACAGGTGAGCCTGAACACAACACAGGTGAGCCTGAACACAACACAGGTGAGCCTGAACACAACCTGAACACAGCACAGGTGAGCCTGAACACAACACAGGTGAGCCTGAACACAACACGGTCCACTTCTACATCTACAGACATATTCACACAATCTTCCACATGAAGAGAACGATCACTCCAAGGGCTAAATCTCTCGGGATCCCTTGGAACTAACGTAAATTGGAGAAAGGCCTGGCTTTTGCCTAGTACATCTTGTGTATCCAACAAAGTTAAGGAAATTCATTATAAGATCCTTCATAAAATCTATCCTGTTAACTCATCCATCTCTAAATATGCTGATATTGATGAAACTTGCTCTTTTTGTGGTTTTGTGTCTATCTTGTGATTGTAATGTAACCAATAGATTTTGGGCTGAATGAGGTTCTTGTTTTTAGCCCTACAAATGTGACCCACACCTTCATTCTCCAAGAGGTTATCTTTTATTATTAAAACCCAAAGCTGCGGTCCCTTGAATATGTTGTTCATTTATTTATCTTGTATACAAAATTCTTCACCCACAAGCAAAAATGGCTTACGTTTCCTTTTACATTCAGCAAGAAAAAGAGGAAAGCTTACTCTGTTTTGTCCCTTAGACTTATAAATAACAAAAAAAAGTGCCATGTTTTTAATGCATTATGATTTATTCAAAGATATGACTTAACCTTATTATCATGCTTTTCTTTTAAATTTTTTGTGTATGTATAATTACATCATTTGATAAGCAAATCCAGGATATTTATGTTTTCTGTTGTGTATTATTGTTTGTTCATTTTAAATATACACCTCGTACAACCTTTCTTAACTTCCCTGAGCTTGTAGTTATGCATACGTTTTGCACCAAAACCCCATATTCCTGATTCCTGATTCCTGATTCCGGTCCTCTGCTCCTCAGCGCCGGCGTGCCGTCACACACAGAACCGGACGACGACTTCTGGTGAACCGAGACATTCGCCTCGATCACGCCGGATCATGTTCAGTGTGTTTTCTAGATCTACACATGATTCTTTGGGAATGTTTTTATTGAGAGACTGAATAAATGTGAAATGTTTAAAGTTCTGCTGTTGTATTTTAATTCTGATGGTTCATAAGAGCTGTTATTATTATTAAGTAATATTATCGAGGGTGAGAGCAAAACCTGACCTGAATGACTATTTACAGCACAATAATGAATTATTCTCATATTTGATGACGTTTGCATCATTAAGTCTGTTTATTACAATGAAGCTGCTTTGAAACAACATCAACTGTATAAAGCGCTGTAGAAATAATGAAATAATGACTCATTGCTTGATTTGAAAGAAGGCTCGTTGAGATCAAGGAAGTCTTTGATTATATTTTATTTGTTTTTGTATAAAATCCAACAGCTTGTTTGAAAGGCTGAACATGGTCAAATCATCAGTTCTGGACAGTTGTTAATATTCACAATCCACTTTAACGTACAGCGGCACTGAATATCACCAGTGATTAAAGCATTAAAAACACAGATATACATCATACATGAAAACCTTCTGGGCAAGTCCATTAAAAACTTGAGGCTTATAAAAGAATGTGATGCATTATATATTTGCGCTTTGTCATTTATTTATTTTTTGCCTTTTTTTTTAAAAATTCAAAATTGCAGTTTAAGTACAAACTAAGGGAATCCCCTAAGAATAATGTTAAAAAGCGATATTATACAGAATTCATATATGAATCAAATTAACAGCAATAAACATTACATGGACTAAAACTAAAAAAGAAAAGCACATTATACCGTTAAAATCTGGCAAACGCTGCCGACAACATGTCAATATAAAGAATAGAAAGTTCGCTGATGTAGAAATGCTGGAGCAATAAAACTGCGAAAAAAGAGCTTTGTCGGTATTTACAATTGCATATTTTGTTACTTTAGTTTTATCCTCCCAAAAATAAAGTTGCTGGTCAAAGTTCATATTCACAATGAGGTTCAAATGCAACAAAAAAACTAAACAGAAAATGAGAAAAGCTGCGGTAAAAGTTACTTATTTTAAAAATTTGAAATCAAATCAACTTCTCACCGCTTTCATACCAAAAAAAAAAAAAGTATTTAGACAATGGCAAGATTTTCTGTAAAAAAAAAAACATTTTGCATTACAATAATGTGAATCACCACTGAAAATGAGAATTACACTAAAAATAAAGCCTTTTTGAATACCTTTCTAATGCATTAGACATTAACGCTTTATGTGTTCTTTCATAAGCATTACATGTAAAATATTTCTTTAATTTGTCATGGTTTCATTATTCATTCATTCCTGCGTTTCTTTTAGGGACAGTATAAACATTATATTCATAACATAGCAGGTTCAATTCTGTAATGTCACTCACAGCCAATAGAAAATGAATTCTGGGATTCTGAAGAAATACATTTTGCACAGTAATTTCACACAGAATTATGAACTAAGTTTTGAGCTAAATATAAAAGTGGTAAATGTGAGGTAGTGTGAATGTTTCAGTGGTCATCATCATTAATCCAAACGCAGAACATACAGGACAGTATCCCACAATGCAGTGCACGCAAAACATCTGCAAAATCGGATTTTAAATGCAATAGTTTCCAAAAAGAATGAATCTTTTTCAAATTTTGCAACATGTATATAATGCAAATGCACAAGAGAAACCGTCCTAACAGGGATCATGGGAAATTAATGCTTCCACTTCACTTATATTCATGTTTACAATTACATCTTGTTGCGAACAGAATCTGATTTGCGTTTCCAATAATGCAACATTTCAAACTTCAACAAGCCGTCGCTGGATCTCAAAGGGCTTCGAGAGGAACCGACCAGAAACAGAAGGGTGTGTGTGTGTGTGTGTGTGTGTGTAGTCGGCGTTAGTGGACAGAAAAGCAGCAGATGCATTAGTGTGTGTTAGTGAGTGTGTGTGTGTGTGTGTGTGTGTGTGTGTGTGTGTCCTCAGGAGTAGGAGTTCACACACTCTTTGGAGCGCGCCTGGATGTCCTGCAGCTCGCGCTCCTCCTTCAGTTTGATGTCCTGATACGCGTGTGTGTGACTGGCGTCCTTTAGATAAGCCCAGTTTGCAGAGAGGATCATTAGATAATGGATCTGGAAGAGAGTCGAGTGACGGCCAGTGAGAGTTAATAACAGAGACAGAGCAGCAGCAGTGTATGAAGACACACACACACACACACACACTGACTGACTCACACACACACACTCACTGACTCTCACTACTCTCTCTCACTAACTCACTCTCGCTGACTCATTCACTGACTAACTCACTCTCGCTAACCGACTCACTCTCTCTCGCTAACCAACTCACTCTCACTCACTCTCTCTCACTAACTGACTCACTCTCTCTCGCTAACCGACTCACTCTCACTAACTGACTCACTCTCTCTCGCTAACCGACTCACTCTCACTAACTGACTCACTCTCTCTCGCAAACCGACTCACTCTCTCTCGCAAACCGACTCACTCTCTCTCGCTAACCGACTCACTCTCTCTCGCTAACCCACTCACTCTCGCTGACTCTCTCACTCTCGCTGACTCTCTCACTCTCGCTGACTCTCTCACTAACTGACTCACTCTCACTAACTCACTGACTCACTCTCACTGACTGATTTACTCACTGACTCACTCTCACTCACTCACTCTCCCTGACTCACTCACTAACTCACTCTCACTGACTCACTCTCGCTGACTGACACACTTTCGCTGACTGACTCACTCTCGCTGACTGACTCACTCACTCTCGCTGACTGACTAACTCACTCTCGCTAACTGACTCACTCTCGCTAACTGACTCACTCTCGCTGACTGACTCACTCTCGCTGACTGACTCACTCTCGCTGACTGACTCACTCTCGCTGACTCACTCACTAACTGACTCACTCTCACTAACTCACTGACTCACTCTCACTGACTGATTTACTCACTGACTCACTCTCACTCACTCACTCTCGCTGACTGACTCACTCTCGCTGACTGACTCACTCTCGCTGACTGACTCACTCTCGCTGACTGACTCACTCTCGCTGACTGACTCACTCACTCTCGCTGACTGACTCACTCACTAACTCACTCTCGCTGACTGACTCACTCACTAACTCACTCTCGCTGACTGACTCACGCTGACTGACTCACTCTCGCTGACTCACTCACTGACTGACACACACAGACACACACACACACTAATTTACACATACACACACAAACATATTGTGAAGGAATAATTCATCCATAAATGAAAATATACTCATGTCAATTCAAACCTGTATGCTGTTGTATTTTTAAATACATGCAGTAATTATTACAAACATTTATTTCTATAACATTTCACAACACATCGATTCAAAGCAGAAAATCATGATATTGATATTTATAATACCTTAATATCTTCATGCCTTAGACAGATATTTTATATTTTCATCTGATAAATGCGACTATATATCTATATCTAGCTATATATATATATATATGTTATACAGCAAATCTCAACTGTTTGATTGCTTGTATCATCAAAAAATATATATCTTTATATGCAGATAACGAGCTTGATGAAAATAGATATATTTAGTGAAAATATAAACAATCAAGTAGTTGAGAATTACAATATAGTATAGTATATCACATATGTATGCGGATAGAGATGGACTTATATATACAATTTTATATATAGAACTGAGCAATACTAAAGTTTACATTGTATAATATGTATATTATAAATATAGTTGGCTCTTTTACATATTACTTTTGTTTCATGTTTGTAAGTCGCTTAAGATAAAAGTTTCAGCTAAATGCATAAATGTAAATGTTCATTTTGCAACAATATAAACAAATTTCAGATTTGAGATTTGCATTAAAATGTGACGATAAAGCATCATGAAGTCAATAAAAGCAATAAAAATAACTGCACAGAAAAACAACAGCATACAGGGTTTAAACGACACAAGGGTTTATTTTCAGCCAAACTATTCCTCTACTGTACAAACATCTACAATCTAGTGAATATTATGACATATAAAGCACAGTAACACGCACAGGACGGGTGAGGGACCGAAGCGGCCGAGCGAAGCTTGAAATGAGGGTTAGTACGAGACTCGAGCGGCTCAAGAACGAGGACCAATGAGGAGAGGTACACACACACAAGCTTTATTCATTATAGAGGAACAACTATACACTCAGAGGACTGAAGAAATCATGCAATCTGACTGGAACTCAATAATGCTGGATCATAACAACACTCGACCAACACTGAGCCACATATTAAACAGGTTTATTCACTGCAGCCGCTGTGAAGTGTGGGTAAATTCCTCTTGTTGTGCTTTGCTTCGAGGAATTATCTCGTTTTAATCGAGGTTTAAAGGGATCATGACACGACGAATCAACTCTGCCTTGATCTTTAGCTCCAAAAACAGCTCGTTTTGATATTGAGGGACGTGACGTCAATCAAGAAAATACATTTGCATAAGCCCGCCTCCAGAGTAAGACATCGACCAATAGTTACACATCATTGCATCATAGGCTCCGCCCACTTGCACTCAATGGTTACTGGCTGTAATCTGACACTGGATGTGACGCCGCGTCAGAAGCCGTTAAAGCCCTGGCGCTGTCTACACTGGGACAGAATACAGCACGGATGGGACACAATTCTACATTTTTAATAACATTTTAGATTTGATATGTGCATAGATTTAATTGTAGTTTGCTGTTTTGTGTTACTTTTCTTATTTGACTGCAGTAGACAGTTCCATAGGTCTAGAAGAAGAACAATCCTACTGAATTACAGTCTTCTGGAATAAGGCAAAGAACATTCTACTTTATTTTTGATTTTAAAAATAGGAACAAATAAGCAAATCACAAAAAATAGGACAAATATAATAGAAAAAATAGTCTGTAGGTGCAGCAGCATAGGTTTATTTAACATGTAGTAAGAAATACGATCGAAATTGAATTATCAAGTGTAAAAATAAAACACTGTATAGTCTTCACTGTATGAATCAAATATAAATTGATTCATATTAAAGACAAAAAAAGTGATTTAGTCAAAAGCAGCGAACTAATGAAACGACTCCCATAACTGTGTGTGTAGCCGTGAAAGAAGACAGAGTCACGATTCATATATTCATATATATATATATATATTCATATATAGATATTTTCCCGCACCACTAGTACAGCTGAAACTGGAAAAATTAGAATATCGTGCAAAAGTGTATTTCAGTCATTCAAATTAAAAGGTGAAACTAATATATTTAGTATATATAACTATAGACATATGCATGATCATACTTTTCAGAGAACCGACATTTCACTATTTAAAATCCTTTTTTTATTGATTTCATGTGATAAGCACATTTTCTGAGATTTTGCATTTGGGGTTTTCATAAGTAAGCCTTTTGCACGATATTCAAATGTTTCAAACAGATCTGTGGACAACAGGACAAATGGAAGAGAGGAAGTTTAAACGGGTTTGAGTCTGCAGACTTCAGAAGATCCCAGCGCCAGGAACTAGCGTACGGTTTATGCTAACGTCGCAGGATTATGTTTGTTTGTCATGACCCCTTAAACACACTGAAGCTTGAGTTTTACAGGGTTTAGGACGGTTTTCAGCTGTAAATTTAAGCATCTACCGCCTTTAAAAAGTTCACATAATCAAGCGTTTGGCACAATCCCATGTGACCCCGAGTTACAAATATCATCGCAAGTGTTCTACGTAAAGTTTTTAGTAATGACCTTAAATCAAAGGACACATAGATTGTTCCTAATGACAGCATGTTTCTGTTTATTAATAGTAAAGCAGACAGTGTTATGATGAGCAAATCATATAATAATACATGACAAGATCTGCCGTAGTGTGTTCTGATCATATAGATGCAGTTTGGAATTAAATCGGATCTATAATGCAACTAAATATGTTTTTTTTTAGAATTTAAAATGATTTATTTTTATTTTGACAGTGAAAGGTCTGTGTTTAAAATAACAAAATAAACTCCGTGAAGATAAAAATACCAAAAATCTTCATAATACTGCTTAAAACAAGTGAATAGAAATGATAAAACAACACTGAAAACTGTAAACGGGTTTGAAGAAAACCCCATTAAACACTGGAGCGCTCACTGGCACCGGCACAACTGGCACAATCCACAAATGTTGATCTTTAGAAACTATATATTTCCCCAAATACACCTCAACAGATTCTGGAAGTAAAAATCACATTCATTTTCTCTATATAGGAATTAAATAAAACCTCAGTTCACGGCAGATGTGTTTTCTTCTGTAATAAAACTCATAAAATCTTATTTAAATTCATGGAATTTTATACATTTTTTAATAATCATTTTTGGTGTCAGTATGAGTTTTGATCTCCTGCTCGTCTAGGCAGCATTTATCTGATCAAAAATAAAGTAAATATTTGAAATATTATTTCAATGTATGATGATTTGCTGATCAAGAAACATTTATGATTATTATCAATGTTGAAAACGGTCATATTTCTACGGAAACCGTCATACATTTGCAGGATTCTCTGAGGAATAGAGAGTTCATTTATTTGAAATAGAATTTTTTCTATCATTATAAATGTCTTTACTGTCACTTTTGATCAATTTAATGCGTCCTTGATCAATTACTAATTTCTTTTTTTTTCAACTGTAATATATATATATACCTCAAATACAAGTTTTTATACTTCTAAACAATGACTCAAAATGAATCTTTTGTCTGATTTTTAAAAACTGCATGGTCTGTTTGGTTTGTTTCATGGATCAGAACTCTGAAGAATTTTCTAGAATCTCTAATGAGAAAATGAATGTGAAAAACCCTTTTCTCTGACGGTGTCCTGACTGATAATAATACTTTAGTCTGTAGGAGGACTTTAAAGAGACTATATTAGGCTTCAAATGACGCTTTTCTAGTGGTTGCAGAAACAAAGGCAAACGTTCCATAACAACACGTCCATGTGTACAGCACTGCGTCGAAACGCTACATCGGATACAATCCTATATTTACACATTACATGTCAAAAGCAATGAAATGTTTCTCTCATTTGTTTTCATCTCTATTATTTTAGTCCATATGGTCAGTGGCTGCTCATTCTAGGCACTGTGATGCACAACTGCGTTAAAATTTAGTGCAGCAATCCTCTCGACTCTTAAACTTCAACACAGCAAAGTTATACGTGGTAGCCATCATGTAGATGAGCTGGTGGAAGAGAAGCACAGGTGTGAGATAATAGAGAATATGAAACGCATTTAGTGACAGTTTGACTATTGCTGAAATAAGTGTTGGTCCTGAGATTGAACCGCTGACGCTGTCGACACTGCAAGCGCCGGACTTCGCATGGGTTATTTTAGAACAGCAAAATAATGTTAGTATGCAAATATATGCAAATGCATTTATATACGCACATACAAAGGCAAAGACCATCACGAGTGTCTTTGAATTAATGTCAGAAATTATTTTTTTTTAAAAATAAAAATTACACTACAAATAAAATTCAGTGAAAATAATATTTGTAAAAAAATAAATAAAAATTATTCACTTAAGTAAAGAAAATAAAGGAAAAAAATGACACAAAATGAAAATAAAAGAAATAAAAGAAATAAAATTAAAACACAACAAAATTAAATTAATCAATTAAATAAGATTAAATAAATAAATAATATTTATTTATTTTATTTTCATTTTATTATCTTTATTTAAATGTATTTAATTAAAAAAAAAAAATTTAAATGAATATTTTTTTTAAATAAAATTAAACAAAATAAAGAAATAATAAAATTAAAATACACAAAATTAAAATAAAATTTAATTCAATAAAATTAAAGAGAGAAATAATAAAATTAAAATACACAAAATTTAAATAAAATTCAATTAAATAAATTAAAATTAAAATTAAGAAATAATAAAAACAATTCAATAATAATAATCTACCTGTGAGCTGTAGTAGTTGAGCAATGTGGCAATAAGGAGAAGTGTAACTCGACACATCAGACGCTTCCAGTGTAGACAGCTTTATGGGTTATAATGGGACTGATCTAGTTTTGTGTTGTTAAATCTGTGGTCTTAATTCGCAATGTCTTATTCTCAGTTAACAATGTGACTAAATACTCGAAAATAAAGTACAATATCTAATGCTCTCACAGCATAAATTGTGCATTCCACATCTCCTCAAACTAACCAATAGATCAGGGGCTTAAAGCACATGGTTTGCAGTAGATGGCGCTGGGAATGAAGGGACAAAAAAAAAAAAAAAAAAGAGGAGGAATGGGAACAAACACCCCATTTATATGCGATCATACAAGAAACATGTGCTTACCAGAGCAATGACAGTGGCCCCGGCTCCGGCACACGCCACGATGTACAGGTGGTACGACAGGTAGAACTGCAACACAAACACATCATGTACATCTACTGATGACAACTACAGTAATAAACACATCATGTACATCTACTGATGGACAACTACGGTAATAAACACATCATGTACATCTACTGATGACAACTACAGTAATAAACACATCATGTACATCTACTGATGACAACTACAGTAATAAACACATCATGTACATCTACTGATGGACAACTACGGTAATAAACACATCATGTACATCTACTGATGACAACTACAGTAATAAACACATCATGTACATCTACTGATGGACAACTACGGTAATAAACACATCATGTACATCTACTGATGGACAACTACGGTAATAAACACCATGTACATCTACTGATGGACAACTACGGTAATAAACACATCATGTACATCTACTGATGGACAACTACGGTAATAAACACATCATGTACATCTACTGATGACAACTACGGTAATAAACACATCATGTACATCTACTGATGGACAAATACGGTAATAAACACATCATGTACATCTACTGATGACAACTACGGTAATAAACACATCATGTACATCTACTGATGACAACTACGATAATAAACACATCATGTACATCTACTGATGACAACTACGGTAATAAACACATCATGTACATCTACTGATGACAACTACGGTAATAAACACATCATGTACATCTACTGATGACAACTACGGTAATAAACACATCATGTACATCTACTGATGGACAACTACTGTAATAAACACATCATGTACATCTACTGATGGACAACTACAGTAATAAACACATCATGTACATCTACTGATGGACAACTACGGTAATAAACACATGATGTACATATACTGATGGACAACTACAGTAATAAACACATGATGTACATCTACTGATGACAACTACGGTAATAAACACATCATGTACATCTACTGATGACAACTACGGTAATAAACACATCATGTACATCTACTGATGGACAACTACGGTAATAAACACATCATGTACATCTACTGATGACAACTACGGTAATAAACACCATGTACATCTACTGATGACAACTACAGTAATAAACACATCATGTACATCTACTGATGACAACTACGGTAAGAAACACATCATGTACATCTACTGATGGACAACTACAGTAATAAACACATCATGTACATCTACTGATGACAACTACGGTAATAAACACCATGTACATCTACTGATGACAACTACGGTAATAAACACATCATGTACATCTACTGATGGACAACTACGGTAATAAACACATAATGTACATCTACTGATGACAACTACGGTAATAAACACATCATGTACATCTACTGATGGACAACTACGGTAATAAACACATCATGTACATCTACTGATGACAACTACGGTAATAAACACATCATGTACATCTACTGATGACAACTACGGTAATAAACACATCATGTACATCTACTGATGACAACTACGGTAATAAACACATCATGTACATCTACTGATGGACAACTACGGTAATAAACACATCATGTACATCTACTGATGACAACTACGGTAATAAACACATCATGTACATCTACTGATGGACAACTACGGTAATAAACACATCATGTACATCTACTGATGACAACTACGGTAATAAACACATCATGTACATCTACTGATGACAACTACGGTAATAAACACATCATGTACATCTACTGATGACAACTACGGTAATAAACACATCATGTACATCTACTGATGGACAACTACGGTAATAAACACATGTACATCTACTGATGACAACTACGGTAATAAACACATCATGTACATCTACTGATGACAACTACGGTAATAAACACATCATGTACATCTACTGATGACAACTACGGTAATAAACACATCATGTACATCTACTGATGACAACTACAGTAATAAACACATCATGTACATCTACTGATGACAACTACAGTAATAAACACATCATGTACATCTACTGATGACAACTACGCTAATAAACACATCATGTACATCTACTGATGACAACTACAGTAATAAACACATCATGTACATCTACTGATGGACAACTACAGTAATAAACACATCATGTACATCTACTGATGACAACTACGGTAATAAACACCATGTACATCTACTGATGACAACTACGGTAATAAACACATCATGTACATCTACTGATGACAACTACGGTAATAAACACATCATGTACATCTACTGATGACAACTACGGTAATAAACACATCATGTACATCTACTGATGACAACTACAGTAATAAACACATCATGTACATCTACTGATGACAACTACGGTAATAAACACATCATGTACATCTACTGATGGACAACTACGGTAATAAACACATCATGTACATCTACTGATGGACAACTACGGTAATAAACACATCATGTACATCTACTGATGACAACTACGGTAATAAACACATCATGTACATCTACTGATGACAACTACGGTAATAAACACATCATGTACATCTACTGATGGACAACTACGGTAATAAACACATCATGTACATCTACTGATGGACAACTACGGTAATAAACACATCATGTACATCTACTGATGACAACTACGGTAATAAACACATCATGTCCATCTACTGATGACAACTACGGTAATAAACACATCATGTACATCTACTGATGGACAACTACGGTAATAAACACATCATGTACATCTACTGATGGACAACTACGGTAATAAACACATCATGTACATCTACTGATGACAACTACGGTAATAAACACATCATGTACATCTACTGATGGACAACTACGGTAATAAACACATCATGTACATCTACTGATGGACAACTACGGTAATAAACACATCATGTACATCTACTGATGGACAACTACGGTAATAACCTGAGAAATGTGCTTTCATACCTCACTGGTGTTGCAGATATCCCCTAGCGTTGAGCCGCAAGCTTTTCCCGGTATAGCGTTCCATGGAATAATACCTGTTTCAAAACACAGTTTTAAAATCACACACACGATTCTGATCAACTCTGCATTTATAGTGTGTGCATGGTGGGTTTGATTTCCAGGAAACGCCAGAATTGATTAAATGTAAACCTTAAATGCAACGCAAGTCTCCTCATATTAAAGTGACATTATCTGTCGATCAGGGCTTGAAATGAACTGTGTACGTCTGCGCGGTTTAATGAAGGGACGTGGTTTTGCTCATCCTAAAATTGAACCCACTGCTCCTCGTTAAAGCCGGCCACGATCTCAAGTGTGTATCCATAGCACAAATATAGATTTCCCGTGCATTTGATATGCACTTTATGCCGTGTAATACGCACGTACTCCACACCCCTAATCCTACACGAGGGGTTAACAGTGCATATATCCACGCAAAAACAATTTTTGCCATATGAATGGCACGAGAAATAAAATGAGTGCTATAGACACTAGGGCTGTCAATCTTCCTCTATAATACGATTTGAATTCCATTCCTTGTTTTATTTAATATTCGAATAATATAAAAAAATAAAATGTGTGCTTCCTGTTTTACAGTTCTGTTAAAATAAGTGCATCCAATGCACACAGAGCTTCTCTTCCTGTACCGTAAACATCATGTGACACTCCGGGAAACTGCTCTGATCTGTCTTCTGCGCTTATTTCTGTTGGTAAATGAGATGATGTGCGGCTTCATCGCGGTTTGCAGCTTTTCGATGATGATCATGTCGCGTAATTAAGTCACTTCATAACGTTCCCATGGCGACAGGGAGCGGCTGCTCTTGGACATAAACACAACATTTCAACTTTCTGCTACTTTTTTGCAACGAAAACGCAGGGATTATGAAATCATGCACGCCCCGCATATTTTGTGCGGAAATGGTTAATTTATGCGGCTAAAGTGCGGCGTATTTGAACAAATGCGATCGCATAATCACGGTTATGTGGAGGGACTGGTGTACACGCACCGCACACGGAGTATGTGTGAACGAGTGTTGAGAGCACACTGAATGAGGAGTGCTTCTGGCGTACCGTACTGACGCACATCCACGCAGATGCTGTCGATGGAGGTGAGGTTGGCCACCGGCGAGCGCATGGCAGCGCAGGTCGACCACATGTTGTAGAACAGGAACACGGGAACCGCAGAGAAGCCGAAAACACCAAGCCACGCGATTCCCAGGACGTACGTCAGGAACACGAACTGAGAAAGAGACGTTTAACAATCAACTTTTGAACGGTTGTCTATTGCAGTTTACACACAAATCTGTTTAACACTGGAGGATCATGTGACACTGAAGACTGGAGTAATGATGCTGAACATTCAGCTTTGATCACAGGAATAAATTACACGTTACTATATATTCACATAGAAAACAGATGATTTACACTGGAATAATATTGCACAATTTTTGATCATGGTGTTGATTAAAGCCTTAACGTTTAAAAGGTGAAATTTCCTGTAATATCAGCAAGACATTAAAGAGACAGTAAATAGAATGGTTTCAGACTCCACAGCGACTGTATGGGATATAATGAATTATTTCTGAAATACACTGGCCTTAAACAGCCCCTTTTATAAAGTCTTGATGTTGTTTCAGGCTCTACTAGAACAGGTTTTCCTGCTGTAATGTTGATTATTTTCCTCATATTCTCCATTGTTGCGGCTCCTCTCTTCCCAGTCTGTCAGTAACGCTCTGATTACTTCCTGTCTCTATGAAGCCCCTCCTCCTAAAAGCACAGTGCTCTGATTGGTCGGCTGGATCAGTGTGTTGTGATTGGTCGAGTGCTTCGAGTGTGTTTGGGAAATGCCCCGCCCCTTTCCATTACCACCAGTTTAACACACTACTGACTAACTCCACATTTTTAATGTATTCGTAAGGTTCAAGTGTGACAAAAGTCCTGCCCCCTCTGATGAACACTTCATTTTCAGGTCAAAAAGACCACTCACTGACTGACTCACTCACTGACTCACTCACTGACTCACTGACTCACTGACTGACTCACTGACTCACTGACTCACTGACTGACTCACTCACTCACTGACTGACTCACTCACTCACTGACTCACTCACTGACTCACTGACTGACTCACTGACTGACTCACTCACTCACTGACTGACTCACTCACTCACTGACTGACTCACTCACTCACTGACTGACTCACTCACTCACTGACTGACTCACTGACTGACTCACTGACTGACTCACTCACTGACTCACTCACTGACTCACTCACTGACTCACTCACTGACTCACTCACTCACTGACTCACTCACTGACTCACTCACTGACTCACTCACTGACTCACTCACTCACTGACTCACTCACTCACTGACTCACTCACTCACTGACTCACTCACTCACTGACTCACTCACTCACTGACTCACTCACTCACTGACTCACTCACTCACTGACTCACTCACTCACTGACTCACTCACTCACTGACTCACTCACTGACTCACTCACTGACTCACTCACTGACTCACTCACTGACTCACTCACTGACTCACTCACTGACTCACTCACTGACTCACTCACTGACTCACTCACTGACTCACTCAGTCACTGACTCACTGACTCACTCACTAACTCTCACTGACTTCACACTGAAGACGGATGAACAGAAGCAGAATGTACCATCCCGCTGATGCAGCGTCCGCACACGGTGGTCTTGAACTCGTTGTGAAGCTCCTTCACGGCACTGGTGGTGTAGAAGCCCTCGGCCAGGAGAATGATGCCGTATAAGAAGAAGAAGGAGGCGATGCCGTAGATGACATACTGCATGAGCTGGACTCTGCAGAACATCACACATCTTATTACTTGAAATTGATTTTAAAAAAAAATGTATTCCAACTTTAAGTTGCCCTGTCGCCCACTGTAACTTCAGTTGGGTGCGATTCACAACCCCACCACTAGATGCCGCTAAATGACACACTGCACCTTTAAGACAGTCTTTGTCTCCATCTAATGGCGAAATAATGTATGTAACTTCAGTTTACGGTCAGGGACTATTTTTTCCAGCGGAAGGAAGACTTTCAGTGATATAACTTCATGAAAGTTGCATTGATACATATTTTTCGGCTTTAATATTTGTATTGTGTGATTATAAAAGCAATAAGGTACTCGAGGCTAGTGCTGTATCGTGAATAAGTATTGAGTATCGAGTTATCCAAGTATGCTGTATCGAGTACCTTAATGCTTACACACACACACACACACACACACACTCACATGTCGGTCAGCATGGCGTGGTCGGCGGTGATCTTGGAGAAGTGGTTCTCCAGGATAGTGAGTGTTCCCGTGAGAGCGACGTGTCCACATCCGCAGAACAGAGCCACTCCAGAGAAGCACAAGATGGTGGCCAGCAGAGACGCGTACGGCACGCCCCCCAGACACTTAATGCAGCACTCGAAACAACCTGCACACACACACACACACACAGTTTATAATCAGTGCAGTTTTAAGAGTTATACTCAACATGCTTCCTTCACATTCCTGGATTTATATGTTTTAAAACAACTAGTGTTTGGCAACGATTAATCGCAATTAATCGCTTCCAAAATAAAAGTTTGTGTTACATAAATATGTCTTCTGTGTATAATTATTTTATATATATATATATATTTTAAAAAAATACACACACACATGCACAATCCTATATATTTTAGAAAAAATGATTTCTATTTTATAATATAAATTATGTATAAATATATATACAGTATATACATGCAAATATTCATGTGTGTGTGTGTGCGTGCGTGTGTGCGTGCGCATGAGTGTGTGTGCGTGTGTGAGTGAGTGAGTGAGTGGGTTAGTGTGTGTATGTGTGTGTGTGTGCGCATGAGTGTGCTTCCGATAAAGTTTGTGATAAAGTTGAAAGTTTTCCGATAAAGTCTGATAACCGATCACATGAGCGTTTACACTGCGGAAGCTCAATCGGGTTTGAATGTGTTTCGACAAACATCATCCACTCGTGACCCGATCCACCAAACGCATCTTAACACCAGCTGTGAACAGAAGCGTTTCTCCATGGAAAAGACCTCATGAAAAAACTTCAAAAACTCTTATTCTGTTTTTCACAGGGAAAAAAAACATTGAAAAATAACAGCTAAACAACATGAGAGTCAAAACAAGAGATTGTTCTGGGTTGGTAAACTATTCCTCTGCCATAAAACTGAGAACTGACTAATTAAAAACAGAGTAAAGCACAGTGTGAAAAACACTAATGAACTGCGTGTGTGTGTGTGTGTGTGTGTGTGTGTGTGTGTGGCTTTCTCTGTCTGGGTTCACAAACCAGAACAAAACAATAACAACTGGTACAAGGATGAAGACCATAAAAACAACACTGCAGAAATACTCCCGGAAACTCAGAGAACTCTAAAACAAAATCACAGGCATGAATTATTAATGGAGGCTTTTATGGAAATATGAGCATGTTTTCCTTCTTAGTGGCTCATCACTTTCACTATAACACACTCAGAGTCTGGACTCGTACAAAACGCTCATCAATGATGCTTCATGAGGAGTGATGAAGAAACACGCCTGCAATAATGGACACGTCATGATTTATCATGATCTATAAATGAACCAAAGCCTCGTTTAAACACGAAAGAAACACTGAAACTAATCAGCTATATTAATATAATCAGCGCTATATTAAACCGTTAAACAGGAGGATTTGTGCATTAATGCCAGTGTTTGGGAGTGACTAACTTTAAGTAGTGACGCTGCTGTTTTAACGAATAAATAATTTCAATAACTGAATAAACATAAATAAATACATAACATTTGAAAGGAAGACTTTTGGCCTTGTGATATTATTTCTGATACATTGTTATTATTGTAATGTTTTTATTCAGATTTTTGATTATAATTTTCTAGGGCTGTCAAATGATTAATCACGATTAATCACATCCAACATAAAAGTTTGTGTTTACATAATAAATGTGTTTGTACTGTGTAAAATTATTTTGTTTATATAAGTACACACACAAGCATTTATATATTTAAGAAAAATTTGTTATTTATATATAAAATAATTATATTTCTATATAATATAAATTACATATAAATCTATATATAGTATATACATGCAAATATTTCTTAAATATATACAAGCATGTGTATGTATTTATATATATAAAATAATTATACACAGTACACACACATTTATTATGTAAACAAACTTTTATTTTGGATGCGATTAATCATGATTAATCATTTGACAGCCCTATAATTTTCATTATTCTCAATATTTTTATTACTTTAAAAATAAAAGCATCATAACAAATACTACAATGAAAAATATCAATGTTTTAAATCATTTAAAATATTTTTATATTTTAATAATGTACTTTTTTCACATTACAGTAATTAAAATGAGATGTTTGGCATTCAAGTAATGATCCTGGATGAAGAAATATGCTTAATTGTCATGAAAAGTTGAATTTTGAAAAATGGGAATGTGAGGAATTTTTTTTTTATGAAATAAACAAATTATATATATATATATAAAGGGGAAATACTAAAGGAATATTATGATAATGGGAGAATTAAAAAAAAGGGATAATATGGGAATGTGAGAAATATTTAAAAATATTTAAAAATAAATAAATAAACAAATAAAAATGGGATGATAATAATATGGGAATGATATGAGCATGTGAGCAGAAAATCAATAAATTAATAAAATAAAAATGGGATAATAATATGGGAATTTGAGAAATATTTAAAAATTAAAAAATTAAAAATGGGATGATAATATGGGAATAATAAGAGAATGTCAGAATTTTTTTTTTTAATAAATTAAAGTAAATAAAAAATGGGATAATATGGGAATGTGAG